>JARJED010317187.1:0-10420 GCA_030264515.1 Sepedophilus sp. GC000190 | reverse complement strand
TCATATTATGACTATCAGTATTTAAAATGGTCTTCAAATGAACGAAAGTAATTATCAAAGTCATAATATATGCTTTGTTGTAAACATTTATTCTGTATTTATTGAAACTAAAAGTAAATTTAATAATATTGCAAACTTTACGACTTTATTGAGTAGTTATGGTCATATTATGACTATCAATATTGAAAATGGTCTTCAAATGAACGAAAGTAAATTCTAAAGTCACAATATATGCTTTGTTATAAAATTTTATTCTGCATTTATTGAAACTAAAATTAACTTTAATAATATCGCAATCTTTATGACTTTATTGAGTAGTTATGGTAATATTATGACTATAAAGTTTGACAATGGTCATTGCATGACCATACCTGGTAATTTAATGCTATAAAATCTGCAAAGTTTGTTGCGTATTTAACAAAACAAATTAATCTTTGATATTATCACAGAATTTAAAACAATTAAATATTATTGGTCATATTATGACTATGAAGATTTCACGTCGTCTAAAGTCATAAAATCTGTTCAGTAATGAAAGTTTGTAAACAATTAATTTTTATAATACAGACGACTTTATGATTTTAATGATTATTTTTGGTCATATCATGACCATGAAAATTGAAAATAGTCTTTGCATGCATAAAACTAGTAATTGAAGGTCATATATTTGCTTTGTTATAAAAGTTTAATGTGTATTTATTAGAACAATCCTTAGCTTTGAAATTATCACATATTTTATGATTTTAAAGATTAAAGTTAAGGTCATATTATGACTAAGAAAATTAAAAATCGTTCAAATGTGAGCGAATTAGTCATCTAAAGTCATCAAATATTCAATGGTAATAGCGTATTTAATAAAACATGATAAACATTGCTATTATCACAGATTAAAGGACTTTAATGACTAGTTCAGGTCATATTATGACTAAGAAAATAAAAATGGCTCAAATGTGAGCGAATTAGTCTTTTAAAGTCATCAAATCTTCAACGTTCATAGCGTATTTAATAAAACATGACAAACATTGCCATTATCACAGATTAAGTGACTTTAATGATTAGTTAAGGTCATATTATGACTAAGAAAATTTAAAATGGTTCAACTGTGAGCGAATCAGTCATTTAAAGTCATAAAATTTTCAATGTTCATAGCGTATTCAATAAAACATTATAAACATTGCAATTATTACAGACTAAGT
Source organism: Sepedophilus sp. GC000190 (assembly GCA_030264515.1). Lineage (NCBI taxonomy): Eukaryota > Metazoa > Arthropoda > Insecta > Coleoptera > Staphylinidae > Sepedophilus > Sepedophilus sp. GC000190. The sequence goes on along the minus strand of JARJED010317187.1, from coordinate 9,224 downwards.
GACTTGAATGATTAGTTATGGTCATATTATGACTACAAAGTTTGAAAATGGGCATTTGCATAGCGACACTAGTCATTTGAAGTCACAAAATCTGCTTTGCTATAATAGTTAACTGTGCCTTTATGAAGACAATAATTAACATTTATAATATTGCAAATTTTATTACTTTAATGAGTAGTTACGGTCATATTATGACCATGAAAATTGAAAATGGTCTTAAATGTGAACGAAAGTAACTTGTAAAATCATAATATATGCTTTGTTATAAAAGTTTATTCTGTATTTATTAAAACAATAATTAGCTTTCATATTATTAAAAATTTCCACAACTTCAATGACTAGTTATGGTCATAGCATGACCAATAAATTTGAAATTGCTATTTGAGTGACAAAAACTTCCCAATTAGTGATAAAATCAGTTTGGTTTGAAAATATATTTTTCAAACATTAACGCTCTTTTTTGGACTTTAATAACTCAGAGCATTGAAAACGGGCTTTTAACATTTGAAAAAGGAGCTTTTGAGGTTAAAAAAATGCGGATCAAGCATGTCTAAGTCATGGGCAGTCTGTCACACAAGATTAATTTGAGCATCGGGTGGCTGGAAATTCCAAAATGGCGGAGAAATATGCGATCACTTCACCATAGGGATTTTACATGTACATTTTGGTCTAGAAGCGACAAAGCCTATCCACTAGCAAGTTAGTTAGCATTACAATGAAAAATATGTTTTTTGAGACAGCATAGCGTATAAATTTTGTTGGTAGCAATTATCATTTTCGCCGCCTTGATTATTTTTTTGCAAACTGCGATTTAATATTGCAAAGAGCTTTATTATAAATTAATGGCTTTTAATCAAATTTCAATTAATCTCCCCTTGAATTTAATTTCGACTCGGAGTTGGAAACACTCTTTGTGAATGAAAAGAGAAGAAAAGAGGCAAATATACATTTCCATGCGAATTGCAAATTTTAATACGAGCCATTTTGATTATTAAGCGGAGGAAACGCAAAAAGAAAGTAGTTACTTAATATTAATCAAAAAAGAAATATGTTAAATTCAATTTTAAAGTCGAAACGAAAAAAATAATTAAATATTCATTATCATAGTCGCTCAGAGTGCGCAATACATTTAATAAAAAATAAATAAATGCACATAAAATCTTATCAGTATCGTTTCTATTTTAAATAGCAGACAAAATGAATTTCATATATTCCTTCTTCCCAGGCTCATGATAATTCATTTGATTTCCCCATTCCCTTTGAGGAGCTCATCGCGTGCTAAAGCTCATTTTTCGGGGGGATGGAACATTCTAAAAACGTAAAACCGTTTTAATAATAATTTTTCGTTTTTATAACCGGCAGCTCATGATATTACACGCGAATTGAATTTATATCATTTGTGTAACATAGGGGGGATGGGGATTATTTTCGCTTTCAACGCGCGACAATCCCAACCCCCGGCGAAAGCAATTTTATCTTTTGATCTTTAATCTTATGATTATGATGAAGAGGCGTGCTTTAGTCACTTTATTATCTAATTAATTTGTGTGTGCGCGTGTGAAATTAGAAGATACAGGGTTATTAAAAATTAATCAGCGATATGAAATGATTTTATACTCCAAGGTTGACGCTTCTTTTAGATTTAGATCTATAACATTTTATTAAATTATTTAATCGTCAAGATTTTTATATTATTTCCAAGAGGGTTTTAAAGAATTTTTTAGATTGAATTAAATCTAAAAAAAAAATTGCCAGAAAAAATAGAAACCGGTTTCACGATATCGGTCGCATCATTTTTCGTTTATTTAATTTTTTTTTAATTCCAAATATCAAAAAGCAGGATTTTTTATTTTTAGTTTCAAAACATGTTCTGCTGGAAGTGATAAATTTTAGGACACCCTGTATATCCGTAATTTATTCACCTTCAAATAATTTTATTTTATAATTTTTTTATTATCCTTTCCCTCTTGTTTTATTACTTATACGTCTTTTCTTCTACAAATTATTCGTAACACGAACACATTACAAATCTCTACCCAACCCCCCGATTTCGCGGCTCACTCGTAAATTTGTATTTAATGGTGCACGGGGGCCAAATGAGAATTTCTTAATCCGGTTAAGGCATTAATAACAACAGGGCCCCCCATTATGCATGCCAGAGCCGTAGCTGGCCTACATATTGCGAAGCATTAAAATGCGCCTTGATATGTTTCCCGTTCGTGCCTTTTCTATTATTTTTTTAATTTCATTTTGTACATGCATCATTTGGATGTTTAAAAGGAAGGAAAATTATTAGTCAACGTTGAGCCTGCTTTGAATATGTAAATGGATTGGAAGTAAAAGTTGCATTGGGAACAATGGGTTATGAGCCCCAAATGAGCTGCATGATGATTAATAATATGGTGTGTGTGTGTTAATGTGTGCATACGAAGAGGTGTGTTGAAATTGTAATAATAGAGTTTAGTCATATATTATAATAATTCTAAATTACAGCGCAAGAAAAATTAAAAAAAAAAATTGATGATGCTGAAAGAGAAAAAATAACTCTATGTCACCCTGCTTTTAGTTTTTTAATTTTGTTCGTATTTTAAAGTATAATAATAAAAATAATGTTCGCAAATAAATTATACATTTCTTGCAAATTTTAACTTACAATATGAATTAGCCGGAGCAGTCCATACACAAAATAAAAGTTAACGGACATAGAGCAAACCTTTCCTGATATTGTCACGAAAGAATTTTATCAATATCTCAACTCACAACCTTTTAATAGGAATAATAAGAAGCGCCGTTTTTCCCATGGCGCACCAGCTGGGCGGATTCCTCTTAAGGTAATTTTGAAAAAAATCTTCACTTATGAAATCAAAGAAACTTAAAAAAAAATAGCAAATTCAATAAAATTAATTGATTTCTGGAATGAGAGAATTAGTAGTTGGCAATTCTATGGTCATGCAGATAACATTTTCATATTTCGTGGAATACTTGAATAAGTTCTTGGAGCACTCAGAACTGACTTAAGAGAATTAAATGCCCTGTGCTAACAACATCACACGTCCTATTTGTTGGAAGTTTTGATATCTAATTGTGATAGGACAGCGTCCTCTGGTAATTGATGCCCTGATGCTGCAGCCCTAGTAACCCAATTGTTAAAGTTAAGAACAATGATTTAGCTGAATGGTATTAAATATAATAATTTGGTTCCATCAACACTCCCAATTATGTATGACTGTCCGGAACATGTGCAGAGGACCCTAATCAGATACATCTTATCCATTAGGCACTTTGACCACACTGCCTAGAGCGAACGAGAATTTTTGAGTACATATTTTCTTGTTAAGTTTTAAAGAACAGAGATGGCAGTAGGGTGGATGGTATGGTGTCTACGGCTTACGACAACCTTAATGTGACTCTCATAGTTGGCTGACTGCATGCTCCGGATAATCATGAACTGTTTGGGACATTTAATTGAACAAAGCTACTTACTATTTCTATTTGGGAGTTTAGATCTAAACTCCCAAATAGCAATATTTCAATATTAATAAGTAGAGTGAATAAATCAACTTGTTTCATAGTCAGTCGAATCTTCTATCACAGCTTTTGAATGAAGACGACTGTTGATGATGACAGAAGATTATGCGTATGAAAGTTGTAATGCAAATTAAAAATTTCTGACTCTAGGGATGTGTGACTCGGTAGCTCAGTTGGTAGCGCGAAGGCGCGTAAAGCCGGAGGTCGAGGGTTCAAATCCTTCACGAGCAATTAAATTTTAATTTGCATTTTAATTCATATCACTGTAGAAAACTACATCAAAAATTATTATACACTACTTACTATTTGTTATAAAAATATTGAATGATTATAGAATATAATTTCAAATATTAGAATACATATATACATTTATTTGGTATCCTCTAAAACGGCTATCGTTAAGTCCTATTAATTATTAATATTTTAATGATTTTTCCGTTGAGAATAAATATTTAATTTTGTTTACAGTAAGGTATATAAAATATAATTTTTAATAAGAAAATATCAATGTTATTAAATATAATGTTTTTTTATAGCGGATTGTGTGAAAGGTAATGGTAGGTTCTACCAAGGTAAGATGAATGTGACGAAAGACGGATTAGAGTGCCAAAAATGGTCATCGCAAGACCCCCACCCGCACGAGCGACCGCCAAATTTCCTACCCGAATTACAGGGTGCGGAAAACTATTGTCGAAATGCGGGCGGCGAAGAACACACCCCTTGGTGTTTCACAACGAACTCGTCCATCCGATGGCAGCACTGCACCATTCCCAACTGTGGCAACACCACCAATCAACCGGTGGAATTCGAAAATGTTGTCATGGATAAAATATTGACCCCCACGTTTTTAATGATCTCTTCAGCATTGGGATTATTCGGTGTCTTATTGTTGATGTTGCTCATCTTGCTGTGTCACCGCGTGCACAAACACAACTTGGGTTACAACCCGACGGTGCAGGAAGTCAATATAGATTTAGATAAGCTCCCGAGCAACATGGCGTATCACCGCACGGGCGCCCAGTTGAATCCCAAGTTGGAACTACTCGAATTTCCGAGGAATGATATTATTTATATACGGGATTTAGGACAAGGGGCGTTTGGACGCGTGTTTAAGGCGAAGGCGCCCGGTTTGGTACCTGACGAGGAGTTTACTATGGTGGCGGTGAAAATGTTGAAGGATGACGCGACCGAGGACTTGCAGGACGATTTCGAGAAGGAGGCTTGCTTGTTAGCCGAATTCGATCATCCGAATATCGTGAAATTGCTAGGCGTGTGCGCAATTGGGCGCCCGATGTGTTTGCTTTTTGAATATATGGGGAAAGGGGATCTCAAAGAATTTTTAAGACAATGCTCACCCAGCAATTATTTAATGCGGGGATTAGAAGACGAACACAAGGATATGTACAAGGATAATCAGTTGAGTAACTTAGATCTGCTAGATATAGCTTTACAAATTGCAGCTGGGATGGTTTATTTATCAGACCGGAAATTCGTGCACAGGGATTTGGCCACGCGGAATTGTCTCATTAATGAACATATGGTCGTTAAGATTGCTGACTTTGGATTATCACAGAAAATTTATTTACAAGTAAGTTATTAAATATATCCTTTTTTGGCATCTTACACTCTTTTTAACAATAATTACACAATATACAATATTACCAAACATTATTTACAAAATACAGAGATATATTATACATAAATTACGAATAAAATTTTATCCTTTAAAACATTACTCCATTTCTTATATTTCTACCCTCCCCTTTTTTCCTAATTACTCCCTTTCTTCCTTTTTCTCTCCTTTTCCTTCCTTATATTTTTAATCACAATCACTCCTTTCCCAACCTCATTCATCCATTCTCTCACGTACGCTAAACTCTTACATCCATTCGCTAGATGTTCTCATGTATCCCTTCTCTCCCCACTATACCTCAACATAGCATTTCTTCTCTTATTCCTCGGAATACATTTCTCCTTCTGTGCCTTCCTTTCTTTTCTTCTTCAGGCATTTCCACAACCTCTCTCTTCCTTTTTTATTTCCTTTTTCTCTCATTTTCCTTCTTTATCTTTTTAATCACAATCACTCTTTTCCCAACCTCATCCATCCTTTCTCTCACGTTCCCTAAACCCTGTTTCCATTAATCAATTACTCCCTTACATCCATTTGCTAGATGCTTTCATGTATCCCTTCTCTCTCCCAATACCTCAACATTGCATTTCTCCTCCTATTCCTCGAGATCCCTTCCTCCTTCTCTGCCCCTCCCTTTATAATATTTTCAGATTTTCAAAAATTCTAATTTTTGTGTTTTTTTTAAATTCACCTGTTTTTAGAATAATTGTTAAGTAACCTTTATTTTTGTTAGAATTTCTGGAAAGTATTGAAAATCACTTAATTTTTTTAAGAAAATATTTAAAAATCGTTCATTTTTTTAGAAAATTGTTGAAAAAATAACTATATTTAATTCTTTGAAAATCTTTTGTAATTAAATTACTTGATTTTCTTTATTTTACTTTAAAAAAATAGAAATCCACATTTTCATGTTTAAATTTCCAGATTTTTTTTTTAAATTGCTTCAATAAAAATCGATTTTTTGGAAAATTTTAAAAATCCTCTTTAATTTTTTTTGTTCAAAATCTGTTGATTTTTGTTGAAAATGTTTAATTGTTTTTTTTTTTCAAAAATTTTAATTATTTTTACAATAAATCTTAAGAATTTTTTATTTTCGTTACATTTTTTGGAAAATTTAAAAAATCCTCTTTAATATTTTTTGTTCAATCTGTTGATTTTTGTTGAAAAATTTAACATTTTTTTTTTCAAAAGCACATGATTTTTTAGTTTCATAGTTTTTTTTAATTATTATTTTTACAATAAATCTTTAAATTTTTTGAAAATATGTGATTGAATCGTATTTTTTCGGAAAATAGTTTTTCTTTCTTTCTATTACTTTAAAAAAAATAGAAAACAACATTTTAATTTTTAAATTTCCAGAAACATTTTTTGAAAATTACTTGATACTCAATAAAGCGATTTTTAGATTGTTTTTTGTTTTTGAAAAGCACGTGGTTTTTTAGTTTCACATTTTTTTTTAATTATTATTTTTACAATAAATTTTCTTAAATGTTTTGAAAAGTTTTTGAAAATGTGTAATTTGATCATATTTTTTTGGAAAATAGTTTTTCTTTCTATTAGGGTAATTTTTTTTTAACACGTTGAATGTGGAACTCGATGGCTTAGTTAGTAAAGCATCTAGCGCGTATAGCCGAGGTCAAGGCTTCAAATGCATCTCGAGTAATTAATTCTTAATTTATATTTAATTCATTTGTGTCTATATGAAACCAGAATTAGTTTACTTAGATATATTTAATATCATTTAATTTTTTTAAATAAATCAAGATTTGATTTTTATAAGAAAGTTATGTTTTTCTTTAGAATTATTACAAGGGCGACGAACGAGATGCAATACCAGTAAGATGGATGCCGCTGGAGAGCATTCTCTACAACAAATACACCCCCGAATCTGACATATGGGCGTTCGGCGTGTGCCTGTGGGAAATCTTCTCCTTCGCATTGCAGCCGTACTTCGGAATGACACACGAGGAGGTCGTTCGATACCTAAAGGCGGGCAACGTGCTGATCTGCCCCGAGAACACGCCGGCCCCCATCTACGAGACCATGAAGCTGTGCTGGGCGCAGAAGCCAAACGATCGGCCCAGCTTTGTTCACATACACCAGACGCTGAGCAACATACATCACAACCTGCGCTCACACATATTGCCTGAATCTCAAGCTTTACCTCGCTAAACATTACCAAATATATTTTTATTACCAGTTTATTTTTTGTTTTGTATATATTAAACTTTGCGCCGGGCCGGAGGTGGTGCCGGCGTATCGATGTTTTTTAACTGTTTCTTATTCAGATCAAGACTGATTTTGGCTCCCGGTTTTACATTTCAGGGATTTTTCTAAATAAATGAATAAAAAAAAAAGAAATTTAATCGATAAAAAAAAACTTTTTTATTGTTAGATGTATATGAATGTGAATGTTTTGTGTATTTTATAAACTTGTATATGTCAATGCAGTGCTTGTCCGATTTTTTTTATCAATATCGTGAAAGAATTAAAAATTCCATCTTATTTATAATTAATTTTGTTTTTATTTTCTCCTTATATTTAAACAGAAATTTATATCTCAACATCTATCATATTTGTCTTCAGATGTGCACAGTAAGTACTTATAGTGGTAAATTACCTCACAGGCACAACAAAGGGTTGAAAAAACCTAAGGTTTTTTACTGATATGAAAAATAAATGGATCAGAACTATAGCATCAAATACAGGACTATTTTACTGATGTTCCTTGTGTTTAGAAGGATTTCATTAACAAATTTGATTTTCTCTGTAAATCGTGAATATTGTTCAAAAAAGTTTGAAACACCTTGAAAATAATTCAATTTGTTTTCAAAAGCTGTTGTGAATTCTTGAAGAATTTTAAGAATTGTAAAACTCCTCAAAATTCTTTAAAGGCCCTGTCGATTCCTATATTTTTAATTCATGGTGATTATTGAAAAATCCTTAAAAATACACATTGTAAATTTTACAAGAATTTTCACAGTTGATTAAACAAAAGTCGTGATATTAACTAGCAGTTATCTAAAATTCATATTTATTTTTAAATAAGTCAGTTTTTTTTTTAAATTGGAGTTTCTTGAATTTACATGTTTGAATTTATTTTTTGACTTTTGAAAAATCTTAAAATTCATTAAAGATGAATGAAAAATACATTTCCAAAAATTCTTAACAAAATTGTGATTTTTCTTTTAAATCTTAAAAGTTCTTAAATAAACATTGATAACACAGGCCGACAATTTTTTTTTTTATGACTGATGGGAGGCAATTTTTCCTATGTATTTCTATGAGCTGAAACCGAATTTTCAATTTAAAAAACATTGCTACGCGTGATTTAGTCAAAATTCATGCATCAGAATGCTTTTTAAATAGAATATTCGGTTTCAGCACATCGAAATACATAGGAAAAACTGCATCCCGTCAAAAAGACAGAATTTTTGTTTGTAGGACTGTACCACAGGATTAAAAAAATTACAAAAAATAAATATCTTTTTGACGGGAGGCAGTTTTTCCACTTTTAAAAATAAAATGGCGTGATTTTGAAGATGAAGTACAACATATTGTCAAAAAATAGGAAATTTTCCAACCATTTTAAAATTAAAATTACTAAAGATCAACAAAATTTAATGTATTTTTTTAATCTTTTTTTTTTTAGTTTTCCATTAAAATAAATTATTTTTGTTTTCAAAAAACCAAAGGTTACCAACAATTGAAAATTTACTTTAAACATTTTCTAAAAAAAAAAAACTATTTCAAACAATTTTTCAAATAAGATTTTTTTTTTAATTTCATAAAATGAAATAATTTCGAAAACTTTCCAGAAAATATAACAAAAATCAGGAATACAGCAGTATTGAATCCATCGTCGCCCACATTACCTTACGTTTTTCCGCTCTCGGACCTCCCACGTTTGGCATGATTCGTGCGAGAGCCATTACTAATTTCTCTGCTTTTTGTTTTACCTCTGTTATGTGAGATCCCATACTCCTTTCACCTGGCTTCTGCGTTTCTTCTTCTGTACATTCCGATATCATGGTCTCGTCTACTATTAGTTTCGTTCACTTTGTTT
>JARJED010317042.1:0-14314 GCA_030264515.1 Sepedophilus sp. GC000190 | reverse complement strand
TTATCAATTTTGGCTTTCATATAAAGTGCCCTTCAAGATGAATCTAGGGCATTGAAATTAAAACTGTGTCGATAAGTTTAATTGAAATGCTCAGATATTAAATTTAATCAAAAACGGTCAAGTGGTTTTTGAGTTATTTGACGCGAGAGACGGACGGATCTGACGTCGTTAATAGATGCTTTTTTCAAAAGCATCTAAAATGGTATTTGAATACAAGTGTTTGAAGTTAATAGAATTACTTGGTATTTTGTTGTTATATATAAACATTTTTTATGTTAAAAAGGTGAAGAATAAATATGGAACGAACCTAAAATAATGTATTTTTTTATTTGTTTCCATTTTTATAAGTTTGAAACAGTAAAATTTTAATATTAAATTAAAAATAATTTTTGGTTACTCGCTTTATCTAAAATTGCAATATCTGTATAGAACAAATAATTTGAATTTTAATAAAATTAATATATTTGTTGTACAAACATTACTTACGAACAGTATTTTAGTACAACTATTTGAAGTTAATATAATTATTATGTTTATAAACATATGATGGAGAAATCTAGAACACAGCTAAAATAATATTTTTTTAATTTGTTCAACGAACAAATTTTAAGCTTTAAAAATGTCAATAATATTTATTTCGTTTTTTAATAAATTTTCATTGAATTTCACAAAATGTTCATAATTTTAGAAACAGAACAAGAAAATTGAAATTCAATTTCAAGAACTGTAGACAAAATTTAGTTAATTCAATTTAGTTTTTTTTATTATTATTAATTTTCAGAAAAAAAATCGAAATAAAATTGCAATTAAATTTATATAATGTTTGAAAAAAATTCATAAGTTTTTATAAAATTTAAATAAACAAATATTTTATCAATAATTATCGCATTTGTGTTAAATTTAATAAAACACGCAATAAGTTAAGAAATTTCAAACAAATTTAGTTTATATTTTTCTTAATTTTCACTCAATGTTTACAAATTACAAGAACATTGCAACAAAAAATTAAAACAAAAAAAATTATTGATGTTACAAAAAATGTCATTGAATTTATTTTTAGATTTTTTCACAGAATATTTTTTTAAATGGTAAATTTTTGTTGCAATATAATAAAAGTCATATAAGAAAAATTCATTGAATTTCCTGAAATGTAATTGAATTTTTAAAAAATAATCAAAATGTTTTCATGAAATTTAAAATAACATCTTGACAAAGTTTCTTGAAAAATCAGCAATTTTACACATGTTAAAATCTATTCACGTTGAATTGAATTTAATAATCACTCTTCTAGTTTTCTAGTTTAAAAAAATCATAGGATTTTGTATTTCATTTCAACAAGTTTCCTAAAACTTCAACAAAATCACAATATTGTTTTTGTATAAATGTAGTTGAATTTAATCCAAGTTTAATATTTCATTAATTGTTGGGTTGCTCGTTTGATCTTATACTGTTATATCTGTAGAACACACATCATTTTAATTTTATACAAATTAATATGGTGAAACACATGGTGCGTTAATTTGTTATTATTAAAACAAATAAATATTTGTATTTGTTGTACAAACTTTACTTACAAATAATATTTTAATACAATTATTTGAAGTTAAATAAAATTCTTGATGTTTAAATATGTAATTCGTTTTTTTTTTTGTAAAAATGTTAAGAATAAACGTATAACAAGGCTAAAGTAAGTTTTAGTTGTTTCTATTTTTTACACACTTAAAACAGTAATAGCTTTAAGAGTATTTTATTTTATTAATTCTTGGGTTACTCGCTTGATCTCATATTGAAATATCTGTATAACACAAATAATTTTAATTTTAAACATTTTGTTTTAATACAGCTGTTAAAAGTTAATATAACCCCCGATTTCTGTTAAAAAAAATTGAAAATAATATATATTTATTTTTAATGAAAAAAAATCTGAATTTTATTTGTAATTTTTTGAACAATTATTTGCGTAGTGTTAGGAAAAAATATTTGCTTACATAGGTATTATTATGAAATGAATAAAGAGGTTTCAATTAATTTTTTTATGGTTATCATTAGAGCAATTATTAAATTAAATGGTTAAAATTTATGAATAACTCATATCATTTTATTTATGTTTTTAATAGGAATGTTTCGTTAATTAAAAAATATTGATGAATTTTGAAAGCGAAAAAATACACTGCACAAATAAATCACTACATGTTCATCACCAGGACATTATTTGAAAGACCCATCAATTCGGAATAATTAATATTAATATTTTTTGAAAATTGTAAAACAACGCAGCAATCGAATATAATTTATAAAATACAATACATGGATCCTGCAAAAATCCTGCGGATAATCTAACGATGATCATCCCCACCCGCCTGCCGGACTTAAACCAATGACTTGAAACTTATGATATAAAAACGGCGATGCCTCGTCTGTACGACACTAATTCAAACATCAATATATTACCCCTCCCTAGGTCCCCACCAGGGTCCTCCTGATCTTCAGGCAGGTAAGAGATCCCCTCCCGGACCAGGTATCTCAAGTCGGAGGAGTTTCTATACTCATTCCTCGCTGGATCCTTACCGAGGTGTCTTGTGCGCGTGTTTATTTGCACGAAACAGCGAAAAACGCGCGCCGACGTTCGTTTTCCTCAACGCAGTCCTGCGCGCGCTCAAGGAACTAAATAAAAACACGAATCGCTACTCCTGTGATAAGTGACAAAGTAAACAACAAACGATTTCTCAAAATTAACACCCGCAGTGAAAGTGCTTTTTTGTGATTTATTGATATTACATATTTTTTGTATGAAAACTGGAGCAATTATCGCGTTTGACATGTGTGCGGCTTGAGTGCTAAACTAGTGTTAAGTGGCAGGATCAGGACTTTGCGACGCACCGTAAACTCCACACAGCAAGGTAAGTCCTGCGGGATTATTTTGACTTGTGCGCGCTACACTTTTATCTGTTTATCTGCCGCCGGTAAATTACCATCAGGATTCAATTTTAAAATCGAATAGTTTTTTTTTTCATTACATGGGAGTGCAAGAATTTTATGGCATAAAATGCGAGAGAAGCATTTAAAATATTCTACCGCAAAGCGAATTAAATAGAATGAAAAATCAAGGAGTCATCGTTTTAATAAGCCCCGATCCAAGAATTAATTTGCTTTCAATTAATAATTTTGCAACTGGGGCTATTAAGTTTACAGGCAAATCGTATATTGCGGTTTAAATTAGATGTACTTTACCTGCGTACGAGTGCACTTTTAGTAAGGAACTGTTAAAAGGAAAGTAGAAATTTATTTTGAATTTTATTATTATTGAAAAGTCGTAAAAAATCGCCAATTAGCCATTTTGGCGAAGAAACCAAGATTGGCTCTTAAAATGTGTTCGCAGTAATCAAATCTAGAAATCGTTTTGACCGAGTAACATTACGCATCGATTTATAGTTCCCATGATTAGTTTTATTTATAATACACTCATAAAAATGTTAAATTAGTTAAGATACACATTTTATTGATACACAAAAAATAGATATTGAAAATGGAACATTGGGTTCGTCGCTTAGTGATACGTTGCGATCCTAAATTGAAAGCTGTAAAAAATCTCATTTATTTCAAAATGAATGAACTATGTTTGAACAAAAAAAATCTATTGATTTCCATCCATAAAAAAAGTGTAATCCAAATATTGTGAGTAGATAGTAAAAATTGTCTTGGTGGTATATGATTAAGTCACATGACATAAAGAAGCATGTCATTGATGTTGAAAAGAAAATTAAAAATAATACGTTCGGTAGTGAAAATAATTAAACACTATTACTGATTTCGAAAACAAAATTTACGTTTCAACTTTTTTTGAAAATATGTGTAACAAGTTTCAAAATTCAAAATTCTTATTGCAACAAAAACTAAAAATTAAAACAAGACACATGCAATAACAATGTACTGCACTAAATATATCGCACATGCGCAAGAAAAGTGATAAATTTTAACTAGAAAAATCACAAATTTATTTCAAAACTTGCTATATTTATGAAAAACGCATTTTTATTCCAATATGGTTTTAACCTTTAGGTTCCTAGCAGTAAATCAGTAGAACCACATGTAGAATTATTTTTAGAAAATATAATTTATGTATATATATTATATGCAATTTTTATATTAAAATAAACACCTAACTCGAATAATTATATTTGCAAATTATTAATATTTGAAAGGATAATTTAAAAAACTGAATATAATCCAAACTATAGTAGTAGATAACAAAAATTATCTTCGCTGTATATGATTAAGTCACATGACATTTAGAACCATGTTATTGAAGTTGAAAAGAAAATTGAAAAATAAAATGTTGGGTGGTGAAGTTAACAAAATACTCTACAGTTTTCGAAGTGAAAATTTACGATATAATTATTGTAGTAATTTATTTTTTTAACAAAAATATGTGTTATACTAAACTAAACATTTTTAAAAATTACAACCAAAAAAATATAACTCTTTGTATTGTACTAAATATGTCGCACATTCGCAAGAAAAGTTACAAAATTTTGAACTAGAAAAATTGCAAATTTATTTCAAAATTTGCACTATATTTATAAATTATAGTTACTCAGCGAAAGCACATGTTTTTATTTATTTTTGCAAAATATAATTTAAGTTTGCATATTAAAGTAAACAAGAAATATAATTCCAAATTTTGTTAATAATTTACTATTACTGGAATTATTCGTAGAAAATAATGTAAACTTTGAACTATAAACATCGCACATTTATTTCAAAACCTGCATTATAATCAGTCAAATATGTATAAATTTGCGAAAAACGATTTTTGTTCCAACATACGAGTAGTTTAACACTAAAGTTCCTAATGATTACTCAGCAGAACTGATGATACATTTTTAGAAGATATAATAGACTCAAAGCGCTATTAAAATTAACATTGACTTATATTTTTATTTCCTGCAAAATTAACATTCTGAATTGTATAATTTTTTTGATGGTGTGTAATGATATGTAATGAAAACTCGATTCATTTTAGAGTTACCAGTCTTAAATTTATTAGAAAGATGTAGGCATGGTAATATTAATTAATTGTTAGACTCGAAAATGTTATAGTTAAACTGCAAAAATTAATACCAATAACATAGAAAATATGATTCTTATAATCTTGAAATATATTATTTGCATTATAATAAACTTGTTATTTCATATAAATGCATCTTAAGTAATCCATGACTGAATGCATTAATTAACAATACAGCATTTCATATTTACTGCAAAATTAACTTTAAGGGTTGTATCACTTTTCTTGTAGGGATGGGATGATGTGTAATGAAAACTATTTTTTTAATGTTACTACTCTAAAATTGCCTCAAAAAATAATTATATTAACAATTGTTAGATGATATTTTAATTATAAAGAGCAAAACTAATAACAGTAATTAATCTTGAAAAAATATGCTGTTCATAATAGAAAACAAACAAAAACGGAATCAACAATACTGCGACCTTCTTGAATGCATAAAAATCGACTCCAAAAATATATAAGTGGCTTGTTTTTCTAAAGCCGAGTTGTAAAATCGTGCCATAAATTTTTTAGTTTTATATTTTATGGCTCACTAGGTGTTAAATTTATTATAACTGAAGTGGCATAAATTATCGGGAGCATAAAATGAAATAGTTTTTTTTTTCAGTTTACAATAATATATCCAGGAAATGTCGTCACTGTTAAATTTTTTATAATATTAACAATATTATCAATTTATTTTTTATAATCATTGAAATAAAAATAAAAAAATAATTGTTATGAAACTAAAACGATTAGAAGATTGTTGCAATATAAAAAAGAACAACAATTAAATTCAAAATAAAGAGAATGCAAAGAAATATAAACAATATTATCAATTTAATTGTTAACTGAAATATCTAAGATATATGGTTAAAACTATGTAAATTATATGTTTGATATAATATAATAAAAAATAATAAAAATATTAGCATAATATATTTAAGAATGATCATTGCGGATATAGAAGGAACAACAAATAAATGCTAAACGAAGAAAGTGCAAGATGCAATTTTATGATTCATGACATGAGCATTCACTGCAATTTAAATACAATTATAATATCCTGGAATCAAGTCAGAATTTATACTTTTTAGAAGCCAAGTATTTACATTATAAAATAAATATCCGCTGGTTCCGAAATTAATGTTTTTTTTTTTAAATAAATAAAAATCTTATAAATTGTTTATTATTTGCGATATTTACAATTTACTATTAATTTTATTATAAAAATAATACAACATTGAAATTATAATTATTATCTAAGCACTATAAAAATATTAATTATTTAGGAGTGTGCATTCCGGATATTGAAATCAAAGAGTGAATGCTAATTGAACAAAGTGCAGCATGCAATTTTATGATTCATGCAATGGGTAACAACCGCAATTTAAATAAAATTATAACATCCTGGAATGAAGTCAGGATTCATACTTTTAAGAAGAACTATTTACATTGTACATAAAATACATATGTGGCGAAGTGTTATGAGAAATATAATTATTACCTAATATATATACCGTTTAGAACAACAACAAAATTCTTATTTACAATAATTCTTTATATTATCTGTCATGTTAAAATGCAGAAATAAAAAAAACCTATATAATTAATGTTGTATTTTTAGTAATGTTGAGTTGAATGATTAAATAATAAATTAATAAAATATAGAAAAATCAAGTCTAGTTTATAATATAAATATTCACAAATTTGTTTAGCAACCAACAGGTTACTGACTTAACTATTTTATGAAAATTTATAAATAGAATTTTACTTCAGGATTTATATAGTAACAAAAAAATCTAATATACCATTAAGGATGGATTATTCACTCAATCTTTAAATTCAATAATTATAAAAATTCTATTGATAAAGCTTTTAGTTCTAGTTGTTGAAACTTCTTATTCATTTTTTTATTATATATATATAACAACACACTTATAATTTGCGTTATTTGTTCACACACGCAACAATTGTTCCTTATTTCAACGAAACGACTGTCTTGTGAAATAATTGTACATGCCAGTGTAAGAATCAAATTATAATTTTTTTGTTCGTTTGACAAACTAATTTTTTTTTAATCTAAAATATGTACTAATATTGTGCATATGTGGCTAGAAGATTCGGACAAATTCAATAAAATTGAAGCATGTAACTTTGGGTTTACTAAACAATTAACTTCAAGAGCACAGTTAAAAAAATACCCGGTTCTTGCACCAAGATTACACTTTTAATAACAAGTATGTATTATTTATATTTCTAAGTAGAAGTTAATTCGCAGATTTGCATTATTTTTATTATAGTAAAAATATTTATTGATGAATTGCACTGATGAGTCCTCAAGGAAGAAAAAATCTTCAGCAATTATGATATAGTTGATAAAAGCAAAATGTTATATTAATTAACCCGACTCATATTATTAGTTGTTAACTTTGCGTCTGAAACTTGAACTCACTTTAATATGTTTATACATGCAAAAAAAACTGAATTTCATAATAATTATCATAATATGTTTTATTATTAATTATTATCGTTGCGATTGAAGTTTTAAATTAAGTTGATGAATAATATAAATCCACAAAAAATATATGTTTTTAAATATTAATGTGGATACTTTATTACTATAATATACTTCAACCTACCTAAAAGAATGAGCAATTATAATTAAAAAAGAATTTTAATTAAAAAAAAAATTGTTTATAGATTAACCAACGTTTTCATAAAGCTTTGGTTAGTCGCTTAACCGCGCATTGACGCTTAACACACTTACCTTATGCATATAAATAAGTTAGGTATACTAAGAATATTAATGCATTCCACAAAATCGTTATATAAATCTAATTTGAAAGAAAACAACTAATTCATGGTACTTTGCATTTTAATTATAGGCTTGTGGTTAATTAGGGGTGGGTTAGTCGCTTAACCGCACGTTCCAATATAATAACTTAATAGGTACTGGAAACCAGTTATGAATATTGAGAATTGAAAAACTGTATAATATAATGATTATTGATTAATGATATATTCCTTCATGTGGGATGATTGCTAAAAGAAAATATGTGTTAATAATTGAATGTAGAAAATAAGTACATAAATGTATGTATTAAATAATGATTTTGTTTATTTATATTTAATTTTAGATATTTGAATACCCAGCTCATATTAATACTTGCAAAGTATGTACAGAAGTGACTTTTTTATATTAATTTGTTGAAGGCATACTTATGTTAGCTATTTTTTTAAATTGTCCAAATTAAAGAAATAAAATAACTGTACCATTTAATAAAAATAACTTTATTCATTTTATACTTAAAAGAAAGTATAAATTCTCTATCATAAAAAACGATTTAGATACTAAGGGCGCAGTACAACTGCACCGGAGGCCCAAAACTAATCCTATAATAAAATTGGGTTGCTAAGTCCTATCGTACAACTGCACTTGCGACTTAACCGATATTATTTGCACTTGAAAAACCCGAGAATGAAATAAAAACGCGAAAACTGAAATTAAAACGTGTTTTGTTCCCGCAGCACAAGAAAAATATCCCCATGTGCATGCAATGTTTTGTTCCCGCAGCACTAGAAAAATATCCTCCTGTGCATGCAATGTTTTGTTCCCACAGCACAAGAAAAATATCCCTCTGTGCATGCAAAAGTTGCTCGGAAAGCAAGTTCAGTTTTCCTGTGCAACTAAGATTTCTTTATATGTGCCGGTGCAGTCGTACGTCACCCGGTACTACTTGTGTATTTATTATAATTATTAATGATAATGTACAATTTAGGACAACCGAAAAAACAACTGATGAAGTAAAGCTTAGGATAATTTTTACCTTATCATAGCATGACAATGTATTGTGACATTATCATACGAAATTATGATAAGGTATTGTTTTCGTGAACAAGAATGTTTCTAAAAAATTGATGAAAATGGACCTTTTGGGGTCTCCTGAACACGATTTGATTATTTACAAAAAAAATCTCGATGTATGTGTATGCATATGTATGAAAATTTTGGATGTAGGCATTATTTGATAGGAAAAAAAGTTGAAAAACTTTTTGGTTGCAATTCGTTAAGGTCATCAGGTACTTTACCTGAAGATATTTGGGCACCTTTCAGATAAACTCCCTTTTAGAGAATTTTTTCAGAAAACCTTATTAAGAATAAATTAATCAGCTATTTAATTTATGTAGATGTGCCAAGTTTGATAAAAAAAATTAATGAGCCGCTTTTGAGAAATTCTCAATATATTGAAAAACAGCGCATTCTTGATTTATTATGACAGCGATATGTCACAAATTGTTCATGAATTTTAAACCAAAATTAATAAGTATATTTTATATAAAGTTACGTATGATAATGTCATGAGGATGGCCACATCAGATTTTTTTTATAGCAAGTACGACTAGTTTGTATTTTTATTTCTATATCAAATGCTCATAACGTCTCAACAAAAACTAAGAACTAATTATTATTTAAATATTTAGTAAATGCAATTTATGATAATTAATACAGAAAATTTATAATTAATGCTAAATATTATATAAATACTTTTTTTTATTATGTGATAACAATGGTATTTGTCTGCGATATTGTTCTTTCAATTAACAAAATGAAATTATTTCCATATCATTATAAAAATGGGTGGTTAATTAAATAATTACTTTGGTTGTAACAGCCTTATTCATTCATGGGTACACAGTTTCCAGGAAGACAATTTCACATTTTTAATCTATTACCGAATTAATATTTATTAATATAAATTTAGCTTATAAAAATTACCAAGTCTATGCTATTTTTTCTGTTGACTCAGATGTATTATCTACCATAGAGTTATGGTTAAGCAATATGAAATTTGGAAAACGAAAAATTTACAGAGCTCACAAAATTGAAATTGTTATTTTTAACCTTCGCGGTTTTGTCTTGGGAGCGACGATATGTGTGTATGTTGTTTTAAAAAATAATTCTGATTAAATGTTAATTCAAATTGTAGTTTGAAATACAGATAGTGTTTCTTTTTGTAATTAGATTTGCTAATTATTTCAGATTAAATCGCATTTTAGCAATAAAACGTCTAAATAATTATTGACTAAAACAAATTAAAATTAAATATATCTATTTTACTACTTAGATAACCATTTTGGCTTTTATTTTATTCAGCAGCTTGAAATTGCAGACACAATTTTAGTAATACGAATTTTCGAATGAAAAATAAAATCAAACAGTGTTTTAAACAAATCAATTTATTTTGAATATCTCAAAATAATTTTTTAATGGTTTTCAAGAATTTTACAAAATCTAAAAAATCTAATCATTGATAACAATAAAAAACAAGTTTTTTCGAAAGCTTTTCATAAAATCATGTGATTCTGTAAAATATTTTCAGAAGATTAACAAAAAAAAAAAAAATCTTAACAAAAATCAAAAGATTTTCTACAAAAAAATCTAAAAATATTTTGTACATTTTTTAAAGTTCTACAAAAAATCAAGCGATTTTCAAAAAAAATTGTTTCCGAATGTTTAGTATAAATGCAAATGATTTTCAATTGTTTCTAAAAAATAAGATTTTTTTAAAGGATTTATATTTTTTTTTTCAAATTTTGAGATTTTTTTCCTTCTTAAAAACAAGTAATTTTCAAAAGTTTTTTTTTAATCGACTTAAAAAACTGTGAAAATCAAAGGATTATTTAAAATGAAATATATTTTTTAAATTTTCCAATGAAAATAGAATAAATTTTAAAAGAATACAATTTTTTTAAATATGCGAATAAATATGCATATGTAGTAAATAAAAATATGGTAAAAATAAATTAATTCTTTTACATTTTATAATACATTACAACAACATTTTACTATAAACATTATTGACCGTAAGAGTGTGAATTCTTTAAACATACAAAGTAATTATGCAAGGGGATAGGTAATTTTTTAACTTTGTACCTTATCATCATTTATGTTTGATTTATTTTAATTAGATAATTAATCAAATTTTTAAATTAGTAAAAGAACAGTAAGTTTTACAAAATTAGAAGGATTATTCAGTTCTAATTTGGGAGATGATGTGTGAAATTGTGATAAATTTGTAGATAAGAGAGTTAACTGACTGAGTGTGCCTGTTTGAGGGGTAGTTATTCGATACGTTTTTGGTCAATTTAATTTCTGATACATTAGCGCGCTAATAGAATGAATAGTGTACTAATTAGAATTAAAAAAATGTAAAATTTATTTTGTAATTGAATAAATGCATGTTACTAAATATTTACATAAAACGTAGAACTGAAGCTATGGTTTAATACTTTTTTTTTTAATTATATAAAAAAACATATAAATGTTCCTTAAATAAATGTCTTCTAAAATATTTAATATTATAAAGCATAAAAAGTAATTTACAAAAATAGTGACATAAATATATATTTATTTATATAATAAATATAACAGAAAATTCCACATGAAATAGCAGGTGCTTTTGATTATTATCGTGTTTTTTAATTTTAAATTTACAATTAAATTGTGGTTTAATACCATGGGCTCTGAAATTTCAAGCAGAAAATGTATTGGATTATATTTTTGAAAATATACAGCTTTTTCAATTTGGCTTTTTGCATAAGTATAAAATACATTGGTAATTTTTGAAACTTTATAAAACTTCAGCATTCCAAACGAAGTTCTCAAACACATTATCTTTAAATAATTTAATAATTGCAGTATATGTATATATTTACAGATTAATTATATAGCGGCAAACAGGATGTAAGTTGTTTTCCAGACTAAAAAAAGCATATGTGTATTATTCACTCTGATAAGTAATAGTATAATAGTTATTTATTCTACAAGGGTGTAAATTAACGCTTTTTGGGCCGAGTGCGTAAGTTTCGCGAAAAAACCGGCACGAATTCAAAAAAACGTATTTGCACCAGAGTAGAATACAATATTTTTTCTACAATCGCAATAATCAATCGAACAAAGTTCGATTCCTAAATTTTCTGCATTATACGGGGATCCGGCACGCGTTTCCCCGGTTTCTGGTAACCCGAAACAAATGTGTTTTTCGCACGCCATGGCGTGCAAATAAAATACAATTCTAGGAGCAAGCGTAGAAAAAAATTATTTCAACTATGAACATTTTACAGATTTATTAAAAAACAGACACCCCTTAAATATTAAATTTACTTGATGAAATAGGTAGATACAAATTTTTTTCTACAGACGTTAAAAAACAAGTGCAATATTGGTTTCCGCAGAGCTGATACGTGCTGAATGTTACTGTTTTCATTTTTCATAACTCCTCCATGGCAACATGTGGTAAAGTAGTTTTACCGCACGTTGCCACAGCAGCTTGTACAAACACTTTGCAATCCAATTATGTATATGACAATGTTACACGCGGTTGTCAGCAAATCAATATTTGATTTATTGTTACGATTAAAATTATTTGACCAAAAGTCATTTAAATATTAACTTTTAAAGTCTGTAGAAAATATTGTGTGCTCACCTCGTCCTCAAGTGTATTTGCCGCACTCGGGGTGGTTGTTGGTCTCGGTTTCTCCTCGACCACAATCTCCACCCCGCATGCGGCAAATATGCACTTCCTTCACTCGATAAACAAATAACTATTGTACTAGAATAGTACTACATACATGTATATTATCGTCGCTGCAAAATTAAAATCGCGAATGAGCGAATTCTGAAAAAATGATAATTTGGTGTTGTGCAGTTTTATAAAAGTTAGTATACTTATTTTTTCCTGTTATTTTCTTCATTCACGGTTTAGAAAAATTAAATTTGGAAATTGAAAATGCCTCAGAAGTCACAAAAGTAAAATATTATTATATATTCACATTGTATGTTTTGTATTGGTAGCGACGATATACAAAACTCAGACGAAAAGTCTCTTTATCAATGTACCTTCTTCGTCGCTTTCATAAACTGGATATCATTCATTCAGTCTTGATAATGATGCAATGCTGAAATCAATCGAATGTTTTTTCTGACAGTTCTTTCACTATTATTTCCTCGATTAGTTTTGACATCAAGATGCAATGTTGTAATATCTCTTCTAATCTTTATCACTTTAATTTTAACAAAGACACATACAAAACTGTTCAAATTATCAAATACTTATTTGAAATTTTCAAAACAAATGTATGTATTTTTTATTAAACTGAATAGGAATTTCTAGCAATTAGAAAAGTCTCTTCAATTGAATTGTTAGCACATTTACCTTAACATAAATTGTATTTTTTTTAAATTTTGAAGCAATATTTTCATCCGCTTCTTCTTCTTCTTGTTGTTGTTCTGCTCCTATCGGAGATTGAAAATCACCATAGCTCTTCTAACTCTATTTACTGCTTTCCTAAATAGTTCCGTTGTACTGCAATCGAACCAGTTACGTAAATTACGTCTGCCGATGCTACGTTTTCCTTGAATTTTTCCTTCCATGATGATTTGGAGGAGTGAGTATTTCGTTCCTCTTACCACATGTGCGAAATATTTGAGTTTCCTGGCTTTGATGGATATGAGTAATTCACATTCTTTGTCCATTATTTTTAGCACTTCAACGTATGTCACCTTATCCGTCCAAGAAATTTTTAATATTCTTCGATAACACCACATCTCAAAGGCCTGAACTTTGTTCATGTGGGTTTGCTTCATGGTCCATATTTCCATTCCGTAGAATAATATTGAGAAAACGTAGCATCTAAGTATTCGTACTTTAAGTTCTAAGGTGAGATTTTTATTGTAGAAGAATATGTTCATCTTTATAAATGCATTTCCCGCCATTTCTATTCATGATTTGATTTCTTTGGTTTGATCGGCGTCGGTGTTTATCCATGTGCCCGTTTGTATGTTTTTACTCTTCCTATGTTAGTATTAGAGATTTCTAAATTCTATTGAAGTAAATATGAATGTTCAACAATAATAAGAAGATTTAATTGAATCATTGTTTTATTCAGTAAATATAAATAATGGCAATATATTATATTCACGAATTTATTATTTATTTAGCGAATAGATTTACAATTAGTCAGAAGGCTAGAAAAAACTAGTAAGTTGATAGATCATTTAGCGTTATCCAGGGTGGACCACGAGGCGGCGGCTATTATGACTTATGACACCCTATATTAAGGAATTATAGAGAAAACAATTAATCGACATCACAATCAATAATGCTTTAATCTATTTTGCAAAACTGGGAACAAATAGTTTTAAAATTTAAAATAAAAAGAGTTCGTAAATTTACTTCTAACGTAGAGTTATTTTTTTTT
>JARJED010316554.1:0-10032 GCA_030264515.1 Sepedophilus sp. GC000190 | reverse complement strand
TTTCTCCAAAAAAAGTGTAAGTCTTCCTTAACAGTATGTTGTACTAAGAACTAAATATTTAAATCGTGAAATTCATTTTTACAATTGAATCGTGCTGAGGAAGAAGTAAAAAAATACTACTTTTCAGAGGAACAAAGAAACTGATTTATGGGGTAATTACTCAAGCATAATATATGTAACATTAGATATAGCTAATACAACATATATCTAAACACTATATAATATTTACTTGTATAATAATTTTTGATGTAGTTTTCTAATCCAAATAACTATATAAAATGATAGTCGATTATCCTCAGTAATTTTGTGCACATGTATTCTCAAAGTTTTTTTTACTTAGTTCCTTCTTCCAGCAAACAATAAAAAAAATTAAGAAAAAAAATTTTTGATTTTAATTTGGGTGTATAATTATTACTTTGATAATAAAATCGCAGAAAATTGCCATACACAATTTTCGTACACAACTGTAAGCAAAATAACCTTCTACTAAGTCAGTTGACTTAGTTCCTCCTTTCTCAGTATCAACAAAATTCCAAGTATAAATATTACATTAGAGGTTTTGTGGCTAATTCATTTTTACTCCAAAAGATATGTAAACCTCACTAAAGTGATATTTAACACCAATTTTTTTTTTCGATTTTTTTACATATTTCCTTCTTCCTCAGCACGATTCAATTAAATCTTATCGGCTAAGTACAATTTAATACAAGCTAATATAAATAACTATTCCTTTTTTTTTCATAAGATTTAGAAATTTAAAAAGTTGAACAACGTCATGAAAAAGAAAATAAAAAGAAGATTTAAGGTAATGTAATATATAATCCTATAGTCACAAAGCACTGTCACCTATGGGATTCACATCAAAACAATTATCAGTTTCACACTGTAACTACCCGAATGTCCACGGTATAACCTTTTCGGAGATTTTGATTTTAGTAGTATAACAGGTTCTTCTTGCCAATTGTTTCAGTATTATTTTATTGTTTGACTAGATCAAATTCAAAGAGCAAAGTGATCGCCTTGAAACATACTATTTGGCAGGTGCCCCGGCATAACTATCTAGTTAAGTGATTAGTTACTAGTGGCATGGTCTGCATTTACCCCTTCGAATATGGGCAAGTACTTACATGTAAACATAAACAACATATTAAAAAAAATTAAGAAAAAGATAAAAAAAAAACTATTGAAGCTAACATTAACTGTTAAATATAGATCTATGTTAACATATCATAGTTAACAAATACATCACAAAGAAATGATAGGGTATCATGAACAGAGGCGAGTAACACGTAACTATACCTAAGCAATATACTTTGAATTTCTTGGGCACTATCTCGATAAATGCAATGAAAACCAAATACATGACGACATTAACAGAAACAGCAGAACAGATAACACGAAAAATAAAGAAGTAGTTAAAGTAATACGAGTAAGGCATGAGAATGAATTAACATACAATCTTCAGTTGGTTAAAAAATGTTTTATACATAGAAGAAGAAATAACATAATAATAGTCATTCCATACATAGAAAGCGGAAGTAACAATCAAGATTGAATTAATACATTTAAAAAAGCTATTGTGTGTAGTGAATGCCTTGAGAAGGTAAAGTCATAGAATAAATACAAGCTGATTTTTAATTTTGTGATATTCCAATGATTTTGGCGGACAATTAAAATAACTACTACTTTTGTTAATGCAATATGGAACGATATAACGTTAAAACCAAAAAGATATTCTGACATAACATACAGATTACTGTTCCACCCAGCATAATTAATAAAATGTTAAGTCGTTCGGAATCTAACAACACAAGAAACGATGGAACCAATTGTTTCGCAGCATCAAAGTAGAGTGTGTTATGCATAAGCAGCTTTTAATAATAATATCTCCAAGTCAAGTGCTTAGGAGTTCCAAAAACAAATCGAATATTGACATAAAAAAATATTTAGAGCTTTTCCCAAGATTGATCTAATTTCCAATGTTTCCTACGTAGATTCTTGTTTGGATGTTCACACTTAAATTGCTAAGAACTCAAAAATGTAAGCAGGTTGATGTCAACATTAATTTAAAAAATAATTTCATCAATTAAACTTCGACGTATTTTCGTCAAGCAATGGAGGTAAGTGAAAGATTTCACTAAGGCTTAAATATAAAGAGATGGATGATAAAAAATTATTGCATATTGTCGAAAAGAAATATTACTAATGATGCATATAAGCAAAAGCCACGAAGCGTATTAGATTCGAAATCAGTTTTTGTACAAACAAAATCAGTTATCAGAAGAGAAGAAAAAATAATAATAGTTTTAACAAATGCAATAATCTAGGGGGAGATATTGTATAAACTTGAGTCATTCTGTATATATAATATAAATGACTGAATAATCTATGATCGATAGTATATATATTACCTAATGAAGATTGATTATCTCACTGAAGTAGAGATTATTTTAGTATCTGCATAGATATGTTTCAAGATAAATGAAAATAGGTAGATAACAATAATTTTAAAGTGAAAGATTTATTTTACTTAAAAATACTATGTTACATAAATTACTTAACACATGCATAAGCATTACACATCATTCGGGCCTAAACCCAAACCATCAAATACCTAAAAGTTTATCAAATAAATAAATTTAAATAATTTAACCATTAATCATAAACATTGTACAAAACTAGTATCGCTGAGTGACTTGTTTAATCCAGTCCAGATACTGCGCTACTTTCACGTAAACGCCAGGTACACCATTTTGACCACAACCTATTCCCCAACTGACTACACCAACAACTTGCCATGATCCACCACGTTCGCAAACCATCGGACCGCCACCATCACCTTTGCAAGCGTCCTTGCCCTCTTCACCTCCGGCGCAAACGAAACCAGGATGCAGTTGGAAGTCGTAGCCCAAACGAGTCTGCCTTAATCTGTTCTGGCATTCTCCATGATTTACAACAGGTACATCTACTTCCTTTAAGATATTTTGATATTTTCCAAAATCTCCAAATGCATCTTTGCCCCAGCCAGTAGTCCAGCATCTAGTTCCAGTGTAGTCATCATAAGGTGATGGTAAGCAAGCGGGGCTAATGTGTGGATATTTGGCGAAATCAACTGGTTTATCCATGCGAAGTATAGCTAAGTCGTTGTATAGTGTTCCGGCATAAAATTCGGGATGAACATGTACATTGGTGATGTCCCGTTCGATGTAGGGGAAGAATTCAACATCATGATTAACATCCCATTCTCCAAGACGTACTCTTAGATCATGCGGTGAATATCTGCACATATATAATAAAAATAATATTTTTCATTTATTTCTTATGCTATGAAAGTCAAAACTGCGTGACAATTTACAGATTCGGACAACACTAACATAGGAAAAGATTCAAATTTACTTACGTTTTTACGCAATGAGCTGCTGTGATTAAATGAAGAGGATCGATCAATGTACCTCCACAAACGTAAACACTTTCCTTTGGATCCTTCTTTAATATTGCTACTTGCCATGGATACTCTCCAAACTCACTATCACCATCAACATATACAGGATTTTTAATCCTTCCATTGATTCCCTGCGAATGTCTAACTCCACATTGTTTACCATTATTATGTCCTGGAATTGGTACTTGTGGCCTCAATGGCCTTCTGCAGCAAACATGACGTGGACCACATGCTCCAGGTCTGTTAAAACCAGTTCCAAATGCTTGACGCTAAAAATGCAATAAACAAAAATAAAACATAAGCACTCACAAAGTAAAATTGGCGCAAACTTAAAATTTTACCTTAACTGTTTTTGTCACGTCACGTCTTCTTCTATTATTTGGGAATTTTACAGGATTTTGAGTAAGGGTTTTGCCTTGGCGTTTATTGAAATCATTGTACGGTTTAGTCGGATTGCCATATGAATCGTATGCGGTATTTTGCGCTGAATAAGTGACCTGATTTTGATAATTTTGATTCTGTAAGTCTAACAGATTATTCCCGATCGTATAATTAGGCGCCGCTCTTCCAAAAAATGTATCTCCATAACCGCCATAGTTATCTAATTCGAATGGTCTATCGTAATAAGGCTTTTCAATATAAGGTTTTTCGATATACGGCCCTTCAAAGTGTGGTTCGAAATGGGGTTTAGGGAAATAAGGTTTGTCAAAGTAGGGTTTGTTGAAGAAAGGCTTCTCATAGTATGGACCTTCAAAGTGGGGTGCATAAGGACCTTCAAAGTGGGGTGCATGAGGTGGGTACGGTTTGAATGCGTGCTGATGGTAGTGCTGATGTTGGTTCAAAAATGCATGCTTTTTATAACTGAAGAAGTCCGCAAATTTGTGCACCAAAAAGTCGTTGGGTGTTACATGCAAATTAACGAAAGGCTTGACCACCTTCTCGCCATAGTCATCTTTCGTGACTTGCACACTGACTAATGGATTTACAGACACCAATCCTAAGTTTATTCCATTATTAGCTTGATAGGGGTTCACCAAAGATGCATGCGGGTTGTGCGGATTTATTGGATATCCGCCATATGCCCCACCCTGATTTGGCAGCCCGAAAGATACTCCAAATGTTGGTTTTATACTCTTGTTATTATTGTACTGGCTTTGGCGCTGTAAACAAGCACCGAGTACTTAATATAATGTTTTTTTGTGTGGAGTTAGCCAGAATTAAACTGCACAACGATGTCGAGGTTAGGAATTAATTAGGAAATGTTCATGTCTTTAGTAAGTACGAATATAAATCATAGTCGGTTAATCACTATTTAAGCTAAAAATAAATTAAATGTACTTACTGGTTCCACTTTTGCTTTTTCAGATGACGTTTCTTCCTTTACTTCGCGTTTTGATACTTTCTTAATTACTGTCTTGTTTGACTTTGCGTTGCCTTCCAAATCCGTAACATTAATTGACGCGCCTCTAGTTACTTTCACAACAGTCATAGTTCCGTTACCGTCTGTTATAACACGTTCTTCCTCGGCTTCTATATCGCTTTTAATATTTCTAGGATCAAGAGGTAGATATAAATCGTCTTTACGTCCGATTACATCTTGTGTTGGGCATTGATCATATGGAACACAAACGCAATCGTAATTTTCATTTCGGCTCGATTCTAAACTTTGAAATTTGTCTCCATAACCGCTAAGATGATTATTAACTCCACCATTAACGCTCAGTTCTTTTTTGTAAAAGGCGGAATTTCCATATGATCCAACAGATGTTCCAAAACTATTCGATCCAGGATAGTATGGGCTACTGCTGCTTCCTCCATATGTTCCGCTGCTTCCCCCATATGTTCCGCTGCTGCCCCCATATGTTCCGCTGCTTCCCCCGTATGTTCCGCTGCTTCCTCCATATGTACCACTGCTTCCTAAACCACCAGAATTGCCAGAACCATAAGAAGATGATCCACCATATAGAGAAGAACTAGTTGATCCAAACTGTTGTGGGCCGTAATTCTCAGTTACCGGTTTGGAAACATAGCTCCCCAATCCAGTGGAGGATCCGTAATTAGCAATGGATTGTCCTCCATAGCTATTTCCCTTATAACCTCCACTTCCAATGAAGAGTGGGGTGTCTTTAATGCCGCTACCGGCTAATACTGATCCGCCTCCTCCCAATAATGAGCCGCTACCAAATTGAGAGCCGCTTCCAAATTGAGAACTGCTACCAAATTGAGAACTGCTTCCAAATTGTGAGCTACCTCCGAATTGAGATGAACCAATAAATTGCTCGCTAGGCTTAAAACCTTCCAATGAACCAGAGTTTACAATTACAGGTTTAATTTTTAAGGATTCATCGGCATCTGAGTTATGGTGAAAGTGATGATGCACGTGCTGTTGTACGTCGGAGCCTATTGCAGCTGGCAATTTCTTTTTGATTTCTTTATTTGTGTAGTAACCATTGGAACTGGAGCTGCTTTCAAATCCGTAGGGAATTTCAGGTTCTAGAAGAGGCCTATCACTTTCGTAGTAGGGTTTGGATGGTGGAGGGCCATAGAAGGGTTTGGATCCAGGTGGTCCATAACGACGTGGTGGTCCTCCAGGTGGTGGACGGTTAACTTCTTTTGATGGGAATGGAACTGGTCTTGGTGGGCCATAAATTGCTCTTGATGGGTTCTTCACAGGAATTGATGGAATTGGACGACCGATTGGTTTGATGTCAACAGGTTGAGCGTAAACTAGTTCCTCCGGTGAGATGTATGGGCGTTTGCCTTCGGTATCTTCATCGCACTAAAATTAAAATAAACGGATCAATCTTTATGTTTTTTTTTTTTAGCAAAATGTTATCTAAGCTAATATTCTATATTTTTACTAGTTACATAGTTTAAATAACGACTTTGCAAGTTTTCCAAATAAGTCTTCCTTTTGCCAACATTTTTGTGCTTAATATATGTATGTGGATAATACGTTTCAAACAGTTTCAGGCTTTTAAATATATTTGTAAATAAGTTATTGTATGTTAAATCTAGCTTTAAAATTATTTTAAAACGTTCTATGCATGTCAGTAACTTAAAATCAATTATTTTAATAATTATTAATAGTTTGCCGAATAGAAAAATATATATAAATTAATTTTATTGTGTATCATATAATTTTCATTGGAGTGCACTGCTCTAATAAATAAATATGTAATATTGTTTTACGCTCTCTCGTTATCCAAATGTGCACAATGACTAAGAAACTCTCGAAACAGCTGACATTTACAATTATAATTCTGCTTTCTCCTAATACGTTGTCATTTTAATAGTATGAATCAAACATAATTTTAACATATTTGCATGTCTACAAGTAAAATTGCCAAATTAAATTTCTATAAATAATAATTTAAAAAATATTATCACCTACACCAGCGGTTCTCAAACTATAGTAGACTTAAAATACCATATTTAGAAATAAATGACTTTTTAATGCAAAATCAGTACTAAATGTTTTTTATATAAAATATATTCCAGTTATTAAAATATGTATCATAAATAAGTATTTAATGCAGTAATTCAGAGGGCTCGTTGCACCCCCCACCCCCCATTATTCAATGTGACGAAAAGTTGCGATTTTTGCCCTAATTTTGCCTTTTTTAGATTTTTATATCTCTATCTAATAAAATAAAATGCTTCACTGTACAACACTGTTTATTTCGCTATTTTAAATAAACAGTTTTGTAGAAACAAGATTTTTAATTTAATAATTTGAATGAATTTTATTCAAATTTCATTGCATTATAAAAAAGGAATTTCACAATTGAAATTATATCCAAGAATCTATAATAGTATAATAATAATTATACAAGTATGCAATGAAAACTCAATTAAAAATAGATATTGGATTATTTTAAGATTTGTTAATAATTCAATATAAATTTTGAAAAGTTTATTTTAGGATTGTATATTAATATTGTCCTTCTGGATGATACTCAATTGTCGCTATAAATGCCCAGAAAATTATGGAATAAATTATGAAGTAACGTTTATTAACTCTTGTGTATGTTAGTGCTAATTAAACGAAAAGATATTAACTAGTGAAATTCAATTAATTGCGATTCAATTAAATATTTAATGTAGGAAAGCTTAACTGATTTATGGTTCATTTCAACGCTAATTAATCAATATTATTTTTAAACTGCAGAATTAAATACTTTTTTTATCTAGGTGTGAATATTGGATGCATAATTCTTTAATTAATTTTTAATCTATGAATTTTGATCAAATTTGATTAAATAAAATAAAAAACAATAAGTTGATTTTTGTAAAATAAATGAAGTTCTAAAAAAATGCCATTTGATTTCCTTAGTTAAAAAAAATAGTTTGAAGGAGATTTCTTCAATTTTCAATTCGAGTTCCTATTAATTTGTTGACAATTTCATTGAGTTTTCAGATTTTTGCAACATTTCGGTGAGATTATTGATTATTGATTATTTCATTAATAATGATTATTTGTGAATCAATAAGAATACTGCATCAATTATTCAAATATTCTAAATTATAAAATGTTTTCTAATATTTATATAATAAGCAATTTAATTAAGTACCTGCATAAGCCCCAAGGAGCACAACCTATCCTTTATCAAATTCCTGGCGTCGCTATCGTCTCCTTTTTGTAAGACTTCCTGAATGCCGGGATCGTTGTATACCTCATCATAACCCTTTAAATTCCTTCCTGATCTTCCGGAAGAGATAATCGAATCTATAACTTGATCAACATCAGTGCTATTAATAGTTTGATCAAGATTCGAACTGGCAGATGGTTGTAAGTCCACTACAGCCTCTTCCTTCGCTTCCCATGACCATCCCGCTAGAGACAAATCGACTAGTAGTGCTGCCAATATGGCAGTGGTGATCAATAATTTCATTCTGAAAATAAATAAAATAAATCAGTTCCTGTAATTTGCAAAACTTTCTTCGAGTATCCTTCTATTTTTTTTTTAATCGTGGGCATTAAAAAGTGAAATTCGCAATCGCGCGTGTGTGTACCCGGTGGGCGTCAAGACCACTTTCTTCGGATGATGTCAGTCATTGTAACTGCTATGTTTACGTTTACACAACGATATAATTTCTATTTATTCCTCACGAAATTAGTTACATAATGCTATATTCGGCTGGAAGTTTCGAATTTAGCATTCACAACTCGTTTGTAACACTTTGTGCGATCAATTACTATTGAATAACTTTAATGATCTGCAGCATTAATTAGATATTGACACGTAACTTTTCTAAGATACACAAATTTAGTTTCTACTTTTTTTTGTGTGCACTTCTTTGAGTTGTAATTGTATTGTTTTTTTTATTTTCATGCAACTTTAATCAATTCATATTTCTAGGAAACAAATTTGTTAAAACTCAGGGAAATTAATAATTTTAGAGACAATTTTCCTCGCTGGTGATAAATTCCCCGGTAGTTTATCGCGATAAAATGTATCGTACTATTTGGTCTTGGATATAAAATGGGGACGTTTAATTAATTTAATTAATTTTACAAATCTAATTATTCTTTGTATATATATTAATTATTGCATTTTTAAAATAAAATTTCATTGACGTGATGGCAAAGCCCTACTGATGAGCACATAAATACGAATATTTACTTTTTAGGTATAGCTTATTATGTAATCAACAATAATGGATATTCAAACCAGAAAATTGGTAACTTTTTGCATCTAGTAATAGATGGCGTTATAAACAATAATGGATGATTATAAATGACGAAATATCTGGATAATTCAATGAATCTTGGTTGAAATCCAATAACCGACGTGACCACATTGCCAGGATAGTTGTTGTTTATCAAGATTAATTAATTTTCGCAAAACCAAATAGTTTTTTCATATTTTATTTAAAATTTCTCTTTGTGAAAGTATGATGCCGAATATCCCACGTACAGTGAAAATAATCTTGATATAATTATGGAATTTCTTATTGTCATTACACAATCAAGAAATACTTCTAGTGAATTTGCGAGGAATAAAATCCCTCGTCTTTCGCACTCGAAAAATAAAGTCCAAATATTTCTTATCAATATGTTTTCGTATAAACGTCACAATTTTATATATTATTTTCAAATCTCTAGGGCAGTGGTCTTAACCGGTGCTCCGAGGAACACTAGTGTTCCATAAACTTGTTACAAGTGTTTCATTGAATGAGGAGTTTTTTTGTAAAATTTTATTAAATTTTTGTGAAATATATATTTTTTATTTTCCTTAGTTATCCTTTGACTTTATTCAAATTTCTTTAAATTTCTTTAATATTTTTTTTCCTTTTTTTTTCTTTATATTTTATTTTAAATATTCTTGTAATTTCATTCTATTTAAAATATTAAAAAGCCTTTGTTTTCACCAAGATTAATCAATCTTGGTAAACAACTGTTCCCCTGGCTATGTTATACACTGGTTTTTGGATTCCAACCAAGATTAATTGAATAATCCAGACATTTTGTCATTGAATTACCCATTGTCACTATCATTGTTTTTGATATAACAAAAATGGGTAACTCAATCACGAAATGGCTTGATTACTAAATTAATCTTGGTTAGAATCCAATAACCGGCGTG
>JARJED010315201.1:0-12058 GCA_030264515.1 Sepedophilus sp. GC000190 | reverse complement strand
GTTTGCTTAGCGCAATTATCGATTCTAACAAAGCATTGCATAATTTTTAAAATCAATTTCATGTTGAGACCAGACTTAACGTAGGAGCTGAAGATTCCAATTAGATTAATTAGTAAGCCAATCATATAAACAAAAAAATCTAAGTTAATATTGCTGTAAGTTAGGAATGTTAGCAATGATATTGTGATACTGCACATTATAACAGAAATTATTTTTGATATTATAATTTGCTGCTTGTTTTTTGTATATGTATTGCACTCTAAATTTCTTATGTATGGGTTTAGACCAACTACTTTATATAGTGTAAGCGGAATGCTCAATACATCGTGGATATTATTTGAGTTTTCGAAGAGCACCATTGTAGATTATTTTTTATGATGAGCCTTTCTGTACTTAAAATATTATTATTTAACAAAAATAAATTCTGCTGCTAAAATTTTAATATTGTACTGATAAAATTGTAGCGTAAAATTTTGTATACATTGCCTGCACAATCTTTAAGAATTATTAACATGTTTGTTTTTTTTTAACTGGAAACAACCATGATAATGAAATGTGTGGTACGTAATTTACTAATAGCAATTTATTACGATAATGGTGTTTGTTTAATTGATTTATTGAGGTAATTGTTAATTGAAAATGATAGGATAAATTATTAGTAAACATGTTACATTATATTAAGTGTATTAACTAATATGTAAATTGCTTATTATTATTTTTGAGTAGAATAAACATAATCAGTATATAACAATATTACTAGTAATTAAAATAATTTTTTTACATTATTGTTTGTTCATTGTATTAGCGATTTTTTGAGATGATTCATATTTAAAAAAAATGCTTGTATTTTTACTAAAATTGTATTAACTTTTGTTCAAATTAATGCAAATTTTGACAAATTACATTAAGTTTCTTTAAAATTGTATTGATATTTCATAAAAATTTTGATTGAATTTTGTAATAATAATAATAACAATTGAAATATAAAATCTGTAAAATATTAAACCATTTAGAGAGAATTTAATGAATACTGATAGATTATCCTAAGAACATTTATTGATTTTTTATGTAATTATAATAAATTTGGTCAACGATAAATTAAATTATTGAAATTCGCAGCCCCTGTTACTCGAAATCTGCAATCCGTCTAGATGGCTACTGATACTTCCAATGGCTGTTGTGCTTGAAGATAACATAGCTTTGTTGTTATTAGGTTTTAAACAGTTGTTTTGTAATTATCATTCACTTTGAGACCAACTTTTCAATGTATGTTTCTGCCACTGAGGATAAGTCCCAAACACCAATCTCCTTCACGGACAGCAGATCACCACAATTTTCAACTAGCATGGTAGCTGATAACCTCCGGAACGAAAATTCTGTATAGAACTCAGGATTTCAAGTACAATGAAATGTTCTTTAGCCCATTTCCAATGGTATGATAGCCCACAACTTTCTTAATACATTTACCGTTTCTGTTTCTAAATAAAAATCGACAATTTTCCATTTTTTGT
Organism: Sepedophilus sp. GC000190; assembly: GCA_030264515.1. Classification (NCBI taxonomy): domain Eukaryota; kingdom Metazoa; phylum Arthropoda; class Insecta; order Coleoptera; family Staphylinidae; genus Sepedophilus; species Sepedophilus sp. GC000190. Next base: position 10,547 of record JARJED010315201.1, on the reverse strand, counting down.
AGAATCCATATTGCCTTTCTTTGGACGAATGATCTATTTTTTCTTGTTTTTGCTGCATCTTAGTATAATAAGTACATTCTGGCTAGTATCTTCGAAATTATCCAAAGTTATTACGCTTACAAGCACCAAAGATTCCAAGGATTAATATTACCTTTTCAAACAACCACTTTTGATCATCTGTCTCCAACAAGAACTTAGTTAAGCCCAGCTTCAGCATTGAAATCTTAGTCTACATGGAGTCGGGAGAATAGACCTTTGATTTTCATTTAACATGCGCTGGAAATATAGCTTCATTAACGCAATTCATATTTTAACTTTTTCTGCATATAACAAAATTTTAATATTTTTTCTCATGACACTCTTTAGTTGCTTAGAGAGCAAATTCATTGGTTGATATAAATGCTTCTTATTAGAGATACAATTCAAACTCTCCCGCGCCACGACTCGTGGCGCCACCACTCGATTCCTCACGCACACTCGGGACCCACTCAGTTCCTGCTCCATTCGTGTTGTAACTGTTGTTTCGATCGTGACACTACTACAATAAAGTGTTATTTGTCCTCTTTATAGTAAATTCAATATTGCTTTTGCCTATCAATTTCTAGCCTCTCAACAGGTTATGGGCTCAGGTGTGCGTGATTAAGAAACGATTATTCAACACGCGAACCCTCTCGATACTTCGAGGTTCAGCGATTGCCGTACGAAAACGGACACATGTAAAAATGGCAACCGCGAGTGCAGTGCGTATGGAGATGTTAACAAAAGACAATAATTTCGACACATGAAAAATAGACATGCGAGCGTTGCTGACCAAGAACGACGCTAGGCGGTACGTTAGCGGAGCAAAGATGAAATCAGAGGAAACAACGCGCCCGCTATTACTGCAACCGCGGCATAGAAATACCAAGACTGCAAGGAGATGTCGGATATCATATTAACGATTCACCCGTCCAAGCTTAAATAAATAAAGAAGTGCAAAACATCGCGAGACGTCTGGCAAAAAACTGGAGACTTTTTACCAGTCAAAAGGACCGGCGCGCAAGGCCACATTTCTGAAGCAAATCATGCTCCAGCGCATGCACGATAATGACGACGTTCGCGATTATCTTCGAATATTCTTCGACGCAGTGGACAAACTGAAGGACACAGATGACGATCTATTATCCATTCCGCTACTTGCAGTTGACATTCCAAAACTTCAGGTGCGCGATGGTATGGTGACATCAGGGTGCTGCGCCGCCCTGATGTCACCACATGTCGATATCCATGGAACGCATAACATTTCTTTTAGATACTTACGTCGAACTGACGTGTGCACATGTTAATTTATATCCGTTAATAAAAGCTTCTATTAACATTCGAGTATCATCTGTGTATATGGTTTAACGCAAGATAGGAATATCTTGATTGTTAACAATGGTGACCTCAAAGATTTTTAACACGCCCCCGAATGCTACCCCCGAGCGCTGCCTCTTTCGTTATAGCGGTCATATGAACGACATACTTATGGCAACCTGCCTAACACCAGACAACATACGCAACGCTAGCATATGCAAGCAGCAAGCCAACTAATTCGGAGCGACCAACCCGATGTCAGCCGCAAGTTTCATACGTCGACCGGCTGCAACAACTCGACACAATCGCCGCAGCAAAAGCGACAGACAGACTCCACCTACCTCAGCAGGCAACTAACCCAAACCACGCTGGGCGGCACAATAAAACGACAGTCTGGCAACCCCGCTGAGCGAACAGCAACACAACGCGTCCCGCCGAGAAACGTCACTACTTCGCGAAATGTCAACTCCCAACAACAACGCATTAACGGACTCACGGAAAGCGACCGACAACTCTATTACAAACAAGAACGGAATTTCACTCCACTACTTCGCAAGACCACGTGGCTGAAAGGACAGCAAAGTCCTAGAATACCCCATAGCAAACCGCAAAAAACCGCTAGAACAACAAGCTCCAAACCTCGAACGTCACCCTGGATTTCTAGCTACTCGCGGACTAGATGACCGCATAGCGACCTGATTCAACATTCCTTGCCTTAATGATACCACAAACCCCGCAAAATTCTACAAATCAACAGCTGCCCATCCGTTACTCGGCTGCCAGCCTCAGGATGACAGCACCTCAACAAACCGCTCTCAACGGACACGCTAAACCAAACGGCGCAGAACCGCCAAATCTACAGCAACCTTCCGTCACGTCGACACCTCCGATGCGAAATCTGGCGACACACTAGGCTACCAGCGTACAAACAAAACCTCCGGGGGCAGTCAGGCTTAGTAACCGCCCCAGAGCACCTAATTTTTCTCGAAATATAAAGGGAGAAAATTTGTGGCGAGATCAGGATTTATTTTAGATACGTACGTCGAACAGACGTGTACACATGTTACTTTATATTCGTTAATAAAAGCTTCTATTAACATTCATGTATATGGTTTAACGCAAGATAGGAATATCTTCATTGTTAACAATGGAATCTCGCGACGAATTACCGAAGACCAACGAGTCAAGATTATCAAGGAGGGCAACGCAAGTCGAGGCAGCAGACGGAATGTCGTAAATAATGCGATGGCAACCGATTTTCACAAAAACAAAAGCGGTAAGCCAAAAGAAAAGGCGCGAACAAGTTGGCGAAAGCGACAAAAAGGCGTTTTGATACTTCAAGTGCAAGAAAATAGGCCACAAAGCCTCCGAGTGCCATGGCTATCGGAGGAATGACCAAAACAGAACGAGCCATGGGGGCCGTTCATCACTGAATGTTGCATCAACACCGGACTTGTGCAATTTAAGGCACGCGAAAAACGACGAAAGATAATATGTGGTGTTTAGACAACGGGTGTACGTCCCATTTTTTGCAAAAATAAGGAAAAGTTTTTCTTCCCAGAATCAAACATTTCAGGTAAGCTGAACTTATCAAATTTCTCATCGATGGATATCGGTGCAAAACGGACAGCGCAAGAGAACGATCGACCTGAACGACGCGTTGTACGTTCCTGATCTGCGTAAAATCCCTCTTTCCGTCGGACATATCGTCGACAGAGGTTTTAGAGTGACGTTCGGAAAGAAGTCAGCTCAAATCACGGACGTCGACGGGAAAACAACACTCGGCGCAGAGCGCGTCTACGGTCTTTACTTCGTTCAGGAGAAGAAAACAGACGAGCAGAGCAGCGCCGCCTCGACGGGAACACCACGAAAAGGATCATTGAAGCAGTGTGGCATCGAATGTTCGGACACCTAAACATTCGAGATTTTCGCGATGTCTTCAAAGAGCAGGCCATACGAGGACATAGAAGACATCGATGCAAAGGTGAATTGTGAATGCTGCATACAAGGTAAAATTTCACAAAAGCCATTTCCTAAGAATTACTAATAAATAACTGAGCTAGGCGAATTAATTCACAAGACGTATGTGGCCCGATGGTCACACCCTCAAATGGTAACGCTCGCTACTTCGTGACGTTTGTCGACGACGCTAGTAGATGGTGCGAGGTGAGGCTTCTACGCCGGAAAAGCGAAGCACATGCCGCATTCGTCGCCTAGAAGAACATTGTATAAACAGCGCACGGTAGGAAGATAAAACACGTACAATCGGACAACTGAACCGAATATCTCAACCACCAGTTCGATGAGTTGTTCAAGGAGTCGGGAATTCAAAGACGCCTCACAGTCGCAAACCACCCCGAGTAGAATGGCGCCTCTGAGCGTAAGAAACGGTCATTGGTAGAAACTGCGACGTGACTGCCAGGCGCGGACCTGGGAGGCCTACAACAGTCCGCACAGGCCAGGAAGGCCACAGAAGAAGTACAATACGACAGGAGATGACTCCGTGGGACAGGCCGAGATGGTGCACCTGGCCAAAATACCGATCCGTTCAGGAATTAGTAGCTCCGAGGTCGACGAGTGGTCAGTGAACGAATTCACCTCCATCCTGAAGAACAACACCTGTGACTGGTGGACCGTCTCGAAGACGAAGCGACCCTCAGAAGCAGAATGGTTCTACGTAACAAACATGGAGACAACGACCAGATCACCAAAGGGAAAGCAAGAGTGATTGCCAAAGGCTATTCTCAACGTCCACGAACAGACTTCGGTGAGACGTTTGCCCCAATCGCAAGACTCGCTTGAATTTATGTCCTTATTGCCTTAGTGGCTAGTCATGTGATGACGATACGCCAGATTGACGTGACAACGTGACAACGGCATATCTGAATCAGGTCATCGAAAAGACGATTTACATGGAAGTTCCAGAGTACGCGGAGGAAGCACTGGAATACATTAGCCCTTGAATATGCACATAAATTTTATTGTACAAAAAAGTGGTACGTGACGCTAGAAACGATATATTCTGGCAAACTAGTTTATTTTTTTATATATTGTTTTTTGTCGCTTAGCGCTAGCTCGATGTGATGGAAGCAGCAACGAAAGCCTGCTGCGACCGTCACACAGGACCCGCTCTCAGAAAAGAACAAAAATAGAGGAAAAAGTGAAAGGTACTCACCACACGTGTAGTGCATCCAACGCTGCATAGTATACGTGTGGTGAAAGCGTAAGGGCGACACGCGCAGTGCACCCAGTGGTGCATAATGCGACGTGTGGCCAGCGTGACCGATACGCGTTCTATCGTGGCCGTGTGGGTTGGACCATACCGGACAAGGCACAGCGTGTCGTGCGGAGTCGCAGTATAGTGTGGAACGAAAAGAAAAGGTGTAGAAAAAAAGGAAGGAAGGGATGGGGTGCCGTAAGTTGGGCGACTAAGCGAAAAAAAAAAGAATAGTTTTTATAAGGTACTTAGATTTTGATGCAGGGATCGTCCGTGACCGGTAGTGTTGGTAGCCTAGCGTTCCTGTTGAGACCGGGCAGGGCACTTGCGGACACGGTATTACGTCGCCGCAAGGTGCCGGGTGGGGCGCCTGCTCTCGGTCGTGGGCTGGTCCGTCCTAGGTGAGTCGTGTTTTGCCGGTTGATTCCTTGGGCAGCGGACTCCCCAGCATATTCTTGGCTGGTTTGGCCCGATCCGCGCTGAGATTGGTGCTGGAGGGGCGCGAACAGTGCGCCGTCGTCCTGACGGCCGGTTCGCCCCCGTCCGAGTTGGTGCGTGCTCATCTCTAAACAAGGGGTCACCATTATAACGGCGTTGATGAATCTCATCTTCGCCGTTACTCCTGTCTCTTCACAGGAATCATCAACCTTGTACAGGTGGTGCATAATGTCGCGCAAGACAATACGTAAGACACAATTAAGTATTTAGGAACAACAACGTTTTTATTCTATTTTTAATACATAAATTGATTGTAGAAAAAAGTGGCATGTGACGCTAGGAACGGTATATTCTGACAAACTCGTTTATTTTTTATATATTTTTTTTTGTCGCTTAGCGCTAGCTCTATGTAACCGGACGCAGCAACGAAAGCCTGATGCGACCGTCACATATACATGTATGCCAATTGATCCCGGGCTGAAACTGACTAATGCCGACCGACGTCTGGTCACCGGATAACGGCGCGGAACCACCATATAGGGAACTTGTGGGGGCACTCATGTATTTATCTGTCGCTACTCGTCCGGATGTTTCGCATGCCGTAAGCATGATTAGCCAATATAACGGTTCGTTCGGAAAGACCCACTGGCAGACAGCTAAGAGAGTGCTGTGGTATCTCAAGGGATCTATCGACGTACACATCAAGAACAATTCTGGGCCATCGTCCCTGACAGAATACGTGGACGCGGACTGGGCAGCTAGCGTGGACGACACACGTTCGTACTCTGGGTTCGTATTCACATTGGGTGGAGGACCAGTAACATGGGAGTCGTGAAAACAACGAACCGTTGCCTTATCATTTACGAAGCTGAGTACATGGTGCTGAGCGAGGCTTTTAAAGAAACGATCCATCTGAAGCACCAGGACAGAAAACCCGGTTCATCATCCATGCTCGAAGCACATCCAAGTGCGCCACCATTTCGTTCAAGAGGTTTTTCAGGATAAGGAAATTCGCTAGGACCACCTACCGACGGAGAAGATACCTGCATACGTTTTTACCAAAGGTCTCCCAAAAGTAAAACATTGGAAAAATGTTTTTGGGAATTTCAAGTAAGATATGTCATTTGAAGAAGTGATGGCGCAACCCCGTTTGTCTTGAGAGGGCTTGTTAGAGATACAATTGAAACTCTCCCGCGCCGCGATACGTGGTCCCACCACTCGACTGCAGACAGGTACAAAACTTCAACAGGATCTAGTGAAGGTCCTAATAAAATGGCGTATATATAAAGTAGCATTTACAGCAGATATCGAACGAATGTACAGAATGATAAAAATCCATGAAGATAATCAAAAATACCAAGGATATTATGGAGAAATCGATCCTCGAAATAATTAGAGAAGTATGAATTGACAACCGTCACGTACAAAATAGCATCCGCAACTTATTTTGCAATTCGCACACTAAATAAACTAACCAAAAATGAACAAGAGAGATATACAAGAGCTGCAAACCTTACAAAAAAGGATTTCTACGTAGATGACCTACACACGAGAGGCCACAGTCTACAGAAGGGAATGTTAATTCAAACGAAAATGATCGCGATGCTTCATAATGCAGGATTCAATCTTCGAAAAGTTGCAAGTAACAAAAATGAAGTAAAGGAAAACTTATCCAACTTTCTTCAAGGCCCTAATAACAAAGAGATAGCTTCAAATCGTACAACCAAGTCCTTGAAAGTAGACTGGAGATCTATTTAGTTCAGAGTAGAAATTACGCAGACAAATAAAGTAACAAAACGATTCATATGATCAGAGATAGCTAAAGTGTTTGACCCGATTGGATGGCAAGACCCAGTAATCATAAGGGAGAAGATAATAATACAAGAATTATGCAGGCAAGAAAAAATGGAGATAGTTTTATGGGCAACTTAAATCGGTGGAAGACATAAAAATCTCACGATGGATACGATATAGACAAGACGAGCAGATACAACTACATGGATTCTGCGATGCATCGGAAAAAGCATATGAAGCAGTAGTATATGCAAGAAAAGAAATGCTGGAAACAGGGGATGTGTTGATAACAATTATAATGAAAATATCTACAGTGGCTCCGGTAAACCAAAAGCAACACTTCCGCGATTGGAATTATGCGCTGCACTATTATTAGCTAAATTAATAAGAAAATTAAAGAAGCAATGGAATTACAAGAAGTGCAAACATTTGCATGGTCGGATTTAACAGTAATACTATCGTGGATAAATGGAGGCACAGTTGGTAGGAAAACATTCGTGGAAGACAAAGTGTCAAAAATAACACATATACTGCATTCTGATTGTTGGCCACTGCGCAGAACCGAGCAGCTATTGTGTCCAGGGGAATAGACCTAGAAAAACTAAAAAAAAATTTGTTATGGTGGAATGGTCCGAATTGGTTAAAATTAAGAAAAGATAATTGGCCAAAGATAAAGGAAATAAAATAAACAAAAGAAGAAAGAAAAAAGTGTTTAATAGCAATCAGTGAAGAAGACGGAGATGAGTTGATAAAAAAAATCTCAACACTAACAAGAATGAAGAGATGCATATCGTACTGTCAGAGATTTGTAATAAACTATAGTAGTAGGTAGTAGTAAGTAAAAGCGACAGAAACATTAAATACAGAAGAAATAACACTATGAGTCAGGTAATGAAAATGGTACAAAATATGGAATTTAAAGAAAAAACAAGTTCACTCAGAAAGGAGAATAAAATGCAAAATAATAGCAGCATTCAGAATTTAAATCCACTCCTCGATGATGAGGAAAAGGTTGCCACATCCAAAGAAGGAAACAGCACCAGGAATAGAAATAGGTCCCTAAATATAAACAATAATTAAATCAGTGGTACCAATATTAAATAAATTAAAACACAAAATTCAGAAGCACCAAATTCGCAACTAAAATACCAATTAATATACAAAGTAAACTATAAAGAAATTATGAATTGAAGAGTAACGGGCAATGAAATTAATTCCTGTGCAGTACATATAGATGTTATACATATATATAATTATATATATGTAGGTGCAGATCCTCATAGGCCGCACGTAGTTACCGTCCGGGGGGGAGCCAACGAGGGGCTATAGCTATAGACCCACTCTATATGAAGCGGTTTCATGTCCTCAATGGCCGCTACTAAGGTTGGATGGAATAATGTCTTAACACTGGTCTTTATTCCTCCCGTAATAATTCATGGGTAACACAAATAGGGATGGAGATGGGGGTAGTCTTTTGGAACGAGGTTGACTGAATCGGATAGTCGTTCTGTGCAGCGCTGTGCCCTGTAAACCTCATTAGCATCTCCCTAGCGACCCTGGATCTCGCGATAACAATTGAGTTGTTGCGGGAGCGTATCTTACTATATTGATTATCATCTCCCTAGCCTAGTCACGTCAAGTTGTTAGGGTTGATAACCTTGACCATTCCAACTTGACGTAACTTCAAATTTTAGGTTAACATTGCTAGTTGTCATTTCCCGAACTTCATTTCCCGATTCGTGGTTATAAATTGAATGTGGTGTCTGGGAGAGGTGTGCGAGCGTGGTGTCTGGGAGTGTGTAGCACTTCTGCTACATATATACGGGGTGGGGATAATTATATCTAGTCGTGACGTTCCACGGCACCCTGGGGAAGTTCTCGCTAATGAACGGGAAACGCACGCTGGATCTCTCTTTTGTGATGGCTCGCCGAACGAACCGTCACAAGGTTTGACCCTGGTATAAATTGGAGGACCAGTTGTTTTAATGTAATGTTTAACATTATGTGAGGGTGTAGTGTGAATATTAGGTGATTATGTAATAGTAGGAAATTGGAGTAGAAGTTTTTGAAAAGGACATAAATTAGAAGTTATAGAAGATTGAACGGATGCAAGAATATGAGGGTTTAAATGAGACATTGAAGTTAAAGTACTGACATTAGAATCCATGCCTATATATTAAAAGTTTATTATATATATAAACTGTAAGTCTATAATAGGAAAGAAAATCTGCACCAATAATAGAATATTTGATCTTTGTCTTTGTAAAAGACCAAACAAAGTATTTTGACCGACAATCCTATGTCAATAGTTTTGCGAACTGTGCCATAGGTGTCAATCTGTGTACCATTAACAGCACAGAGAATCGAAAAAACAGGGGTCGAATAATCAAAAGCTAGAAATGAAAGATCTGTACCAGTATCAACTAAAAATATTTCAGTACTAATGCGATTTTTAACGAATAGGCGATTTGGAGAAGAAAACATCATCACTACGCTAAGCGCGATGTGACAACTGGTTTTCCAATACATAACGTGTTGGGGGAGGAATTTGATCTTTTGCTTGAAACGATTGATTTGGCATAAATTGTTGTTTTATGAGATGTCTTGTTGACTAATCAATCGGTGGATAACTTTATTAGAATGAAGTTTGTGTGAAAAGTTATCAGAATGTAAATTAGTTTGAACATTTCTGTTTTTATTTTGACATGTGCATTTTTTAGCCTTACTACCATAAGTTCTGATAATAACAATGATGCGAAGGTTGTTGTTGAATTTTTTTTATTGTGACGGGCCTTATTAGTAGTTTCTAATTGTGTTTATCTATATTGAAAGTCTTTAAGAGTGTCAAAAACTAAATTCATAGATTTGTGAGATGTATCAATTGGTGCTAAGTTTAAAACTTGTTTTTCTAGAATTTTAGCAATTGTATCGGCGTTGGAAGTTAGATCTTTTAATTTCTAGACGTGTTGGAACTAAGAATGGCTCTGATGTTTGGTTTCAGGCGATTTAACAAAAATATTTTGATTACTTTAGTTTAGAGTCAGCAGCTAATTCCTGAATTTGCAACAAGGTTTTAGAAGGGAGTTGATCTTCTATATTTAAAGAATAAATAATTAAAACGAGAATTAAGAGGTGCTTCGTAATGACTAGTTAATTTATTCTTCAAAGTGTCGTATTTATCAGTTGTAGGTGGAGATCTTAATATGTTAGCAACAATTGATAACTCATTTTTATTAAGGTGGGAGATTGTTATCGTCTAAATTTAAGGAACTAATTTATTATTCCCTCGAAATGAATAAACCAAAGGGTTGGTTTATCGTTCCAAAAAGAGGGAATTTTAATTGTATTCATATAAGGAGTTTGAGTGTTATTTAAAGTGTTTACTGTACGCGTGTTTAAATGAAGAGAAGAATGTGAACGAGTGTAATGTGTGTATGTGCTCATGTATAAAACAAAATACAGTTGTATTTTGTAGGTAAATAGTCGGATGATTGCGGAATTTCTTGGTGGGTTTAAACAGTTTTCTCTTGTGAAATAGTATTATAGTTTAAAAATTAGGGGATAAATGGTATAAATTAAATTATTAATTTATTCCTTTAATTGCAAGGCTTTGTTGGAAGAAAACTTATGAAAAATAAAAATGATGTAAAAATAAAAATAAAATAATAGGAATTATGTGAAATTGTCAATTTATACAAGTGTTTTTGACGCGAAACCTTTGTGCCATCTCATGTTTTTTATTTTAAATTATGGGTAGTCCCAA
>JARJED010315172.1:0-14118 GCA_030264515.1 Sepedophilus sp. GC000190 | reverse complement strand
TACAATTTTTGCAAATACAATGCAACAATCCGGTTTTTGCTCTTATTTTTTCATTTTCAAACTTATAAGTCTGATATTTCAATAGAGTTTCTTTATAAAACTATCATAACACAATGGCCTTAACAAAATAGCAATATAAATTGTTGCTTGAGTGTAAACAGTTTTTTGGCTCTCCTCAACAATTTGTCTGAGTGGACTTAGCTGGTTATTGCATTGAACCCCTCAGTTGTTAAATTTAGTAGAATTTTTAATGAATTCGATTAATAGTGATAAAACTAATTTTTAAAAGAAGATATGCATTTTTATGAAATTTGATAACAAAATAGTCTTTTTGATAAATTACATGTCTTGTTAAATTATTATTTTTATTTCTAAATAAATATTAATTCATAATTTTGTATAAGCCACCGTAAACGACATCTTACATTTCTCTTTAGTTTATTTTGAATATAAATCAATTTTAATAAAATGGTATATAAATTCCAAACTCTTTGACGCTGAAGTATCCATTTCATTATAACTGCACTATTAATATTCAGCCATGAAACTTGGTGGAAAAAACACGTTATACTTTTTCGCCCTTTTGCGTCTTTTGCAGATCAAAGGACCTCGCGTTTTCTTTTTACTTAATTATGCTCCAATATACCAGTTTTTAATTTTATGAACTAGAAAGAAAACGTGTCCGAACGGGAACATCATGAATTAAAACTGAAATTCAATTAGTGCTCTTCGCTGCGGTAGAATTATTGGAGGGCTTACGACGAGGCGAAAAAATGACATAAAATAAACATAAAACAAAGAATACGACAAATTGGACCGTCAATTTGCCCCCATTGTTAATTACTGTCATATACAAGTGGAGAATTATAAGAAGAAGCCGTGGGGGGAAGTATTACGGAGTGTTATAAGTGGAATATTTCGCCAGCTACAATATTTTATGCGAGAAAACCCGCAGGAAGCTTGAATATAATGAATATTAATTAAATAATAATGTTTTATTATTATAGAATAAAATTATATAATAATAATAATTCGTATATGGTATGCTTTGGGAAATAGCAGGTTCAGTCTGTTATTACTAATTGCTTTTGGTTTTAGTCGTATTAGACGAAGATAATGAGGTGAGTGATATGCTTCTTCCATCTATTTTTCACAATCAGTTAATGCAATATAATGAAACGTAGGCTTATTCATGTATTTTCTTCTAAAAAAAAACAATATTTCAAAAATAAATTGAAGCAGAAATCTATACAATTTTATTTCCACATTATTTTAGGTCTACTAAATCATAAGCCTACCATGTAGATTAAATTACGGATATCAGCAACATTCACAAGCAAATGTTAGTTCATGTGAAATGTTCTACAATTAGCTTATACAATATATACCTACATTTAATTCTTTTAAACTGTTACTACTCTGACAATATACACCTAAAATATATGAATGTACATTACTATAGCTATATTTTATTATTCTTTTAGATATAAAATCAACCTAAACGTTTATTAAATTTAATGGTGAATTTGTGGACGATAAGAGAATGATAGGGAGTTGTTGGCAGAAATGATAAATTGTTTTATCAGATTGAGATGCACAAGAGTTATAAGCATGTACGTCACTCAATAAAAATGGTTTTGCAGAAATAATTTATCATTGGTGCCAGCGGATTTAAATACATATTTATAACAAGCTGAAATAAAATTTGACAATTCGCTTTATGAAAAAGGGAGAAACTTTACTGAAATTTTATTTTAAATTATGTTCCCCCTTTATAAGAAATATAAATATATTTTCGAATAATAAATATTATATCAGGCAGTTAGAAAATTATTGACTTCCACGTGTATTCGTTCCAAATGTTTACAGCAAAGGCGTTACTTTCCTAAACTTTTAATTGACACATATTTGGAAATAATATTTGTTGTAAAAGTAAAACTACCACAAAAAATCGCGAATTTGATTTGAATTAATGTATTTTTTTAATCAGAACACTCCCTGCTTTAACTTTGTTACAAGGGGCGAAATTAAATAAATCTTGCATATTCTTGAGCTCAATGATACTGTTAAATTGCTTTTAGCAATTGCGTTTCTTTGTAATTGCGTTTAGGATTTGCTCATTCTGAATACAAATGACCGTGCGTTTCCTAAGAATCGATGCAAAAGAGTTAGTGTGATTGCAGTTAGTTGTTTAATGTTTGTAAATTCTACTCTTCTCTCATAATCTACATATACGTTATTTAAAATTGTTTAGTTTAGATATATTAAAATTATTTATTCAAGTCAGAGTAAACGCCATCTTAAAACCTAATGACTTAACGTCGTTAGCCCTTGTAGGAGGCTCCAAATAAATGTTCATTCATCCATAATATGCACTTTTTTTTTATATAAAATAAGTGCATTACTTCAAAATTTCCAAATGTAATTATATTTCAACCATATTCATACCATATTCATTGATTTTAATAATAACTGAATTTATTTCTTACATTGATATTTTCTGCTAACATTTTAAAAATATATTTACTATCAATAATATTTTCTGCTATATTATATTTATTTTAATTTTTCAAATCATTGTTGCAGTGTATTATATTAACTTACAACTTGTTTGATGTATATAGATTGAACCCTAAAACTTGTATATTGTTTGAATTAATTGCATTCATTTACACTATAATTATTAAGCTTTCATAATTCATCATACGATTCGACCCACATATTCTATAGTTACATAGTGATAGATTGTAAATATAATTTTTCACAGTTAATACAACAAATGAAATGAAAAAAATATGAATTATTTTATTAAAGCAAAATTTATTATTTAAGGCTTAAATTTATATAAATAATAATATATATTCAAATTGTAAGCTGATTATAATTCTGCGGTTCTGTTCAATTTTCATAATTAAAAAAAAAATCATACACATTTACTTGCACCGAAAATCGAAGACTAATAAAAATACAGTTAATACTGTTATTGGAATAGACAGGAAATATTTTGTAACACAGCAGCATACATATTCTGGAATTAATTCGTGTTATGCGTTAATCGATAAACCTATTACGCAAAATTGGGATGAATGCGGGGGCGTATTCCAACAACAAGGGAAGGAATTGTTTAGTACTACGTTGATTTGCTGTCATTTCCAGGTCAAATCAGCGGAGTTGTCATATTTGATTAAACGCGTTAATGTATCACTTGCGTTTTCTATGGATGGTATTAAAAATGTTTTTTTAACGCATATTTTTGCGTGATTAATTAAAATTTGTTTTAATTAATTTCAACGATATATTCAACTTTAAATTGATATTGAACCCTATTTTGGTATACTACGAATTTCTGGAAATATAATTGCAGACAACTGTAAACTAATTAATTTTACTTTCAATAATTATAGACTAATTGAAACAACATGAATTTGCAAATAATTTAATCTTAAAATAATGTGATCTGTAAATTTAAATAAATATTCATCTACGTATTATTTATCATGCCCTGGTGATGTTTATTTTTTTCACTGTGGTGGCTTTACGAAAATTGCTGAAAAAGAATAGGCTTTTTAAATAATTCTATAGATCTTGTAAGGTGCTGCAGGACTTATTTCAAGATTTTCATAAAATAATTTAATAATTATCTAAGAGCTGGATAAAATTTAAAAAATCTGTCAATATTTCTAAGAATTTCATTGAAATAAAAAAAAAACATTGAAATTATTAAAAGCAATGTGTTTTAAATATATATGTAAGACTTTTAAGGATACTTTTTCAAGCATTTTCAATCATTCTCAGTAATGTCAACTATGTTTAATGTATTTTTCAAGATGTTGGGTAACTTTTAACTTTAAACTTTAAACAAACAGATAAAATTGTTAACATTTTTTAAATAGTTTCAATAATTCTTAATTAATTTCTTGTGATTATTTTGGTGTGACTTTCAAAGATTTCATAGAAAGTTTAAAGTAACTTGAAAAATTCTCTAAGATTTACAAAAATATACTTTTCTTATTATAAATAAAGTAATAAAATAAATATGCTTATTTATGACTTTCTAATTTACTATATATGTTATATGTTACATATTTTTAAGTCCCTTGTCATACTGAATTTAGAAGTAGTATGTTAACATGTAATGTACAAATAAAAAATGCATAGGTAATTAAATTTTTAAACATATGCGATATGTCTCATTTATTTATACATTGCTTACTCACACCTCATGCGTACACAATAATTGTCTCAATGTATAATATTATGATTACAATGAATATATCGTGCACAGTGCCTTAAAAGTTCTACATATAAGAAATACTGTTTTATTTTTATATAAAAACCAGTCCTTATTATTTTTAAGTTAACATATTCAGATTTCTTTCATATATGCTATAAATCGCCGTGGTATCTGGTTTAGATATATTCATCAAATAGAATAACACAAACTCCCATAAAGTTAATGTACGACCGCAAGATAACGATTTTAAAGCTTTATAAACCATTACTTTTACTAAGAAACGATCGGTGGAACTGTGAGCCTTGATACGTTTCAGCACTTTCTCTATTTACCAATATTTAACGATCATATTCTTAGTAAATTTATTCAATTGATACGAGGGACATTTATTTAATGTTCGTTCTATATTAGTTCACGAAATTCAATTATTTTTAATTATTTGGTAACACATTTCTTGAAGAAGTTGAAATTTTTATTTCTTTAGAAATATGTATATATACGATTTTTTTTGTTTCAAAAAGTAGTCACATACAAGTGCTCCTTCGTTCATTGAAGTGGTGGCAAAGCCCTACTGACGAACATGAAATTGGAAAAATGTACATACAACAATTATAGCAACAATGACGAAATGTCCGGATTACTCAATTGATCTTGGTTAGAATTCAATGACCGGCGTGGCACTAGCCAGGGGAGTAGTTGTTTGTCAAGATTGATTAATTTTCGCAAAAACAAAGGTTTTTTTATATATCATATCTAATGAAATACTTGAAATCATTGAAATTACCTTTAAACTGGAAATAATTAAACTCAAATGAAAGCGAATTACAATTTATTAAGCATGACGACATGAATGAAATTGTTCTAAAATCATTAAAATAATTTGAAAATCGCTCAACATCTTTGAAACAACATTTTAAAAATAATTAAAATGTATGAAAAGTTATTAATATTTATCCAGAAATTAAAATTAAGGTGAATTGATTATAAAAATAATTATAGAATAAAAAAATCTGATGTGGCCATCCAAATAACATTATCATACGGATTAGCATTTAAATTGGATAAAAAAGACAGCAATAATCGAAATCTAAATTTACTGAAAATTGATAATTTTTGAAATCAACAAGAATCGTTGACAATTACTAAATATAATATTACAAAAAATGTAAGTTAAATTCCCCACAAAAATATTCAAATATATTGAAAATCTATTAACAGTCACTAAACATCAATTAAAACTATTGGCATTGTTTGAAATTGTTTGAAAAAATATTGAAATTCATTAAAAATTTAATGATCATCCACAAGAAAATTGTTAAAATTGAATGATAAAATCATACAAATTCAACGAATTACAATTTAAATCACTGTAATGAAGATCAAATAAACACCAAATCGTTAAAGAATCAAATTAAATTTATTGTAAATAATTTAAGAAATTCTATATTAATTGAAAATTTATATTATTTTAAGCTTACTTAGAAAAGGTGAAAGCATTTGAAATTATAGAAATATCATTGAAATAATTAGAAATCCACATAAAGTCATTAAAACGTATAAAGATTTATTAAAAAAAACATAGAAATTAATTTGAATGTCAACGAAATTTGACGATTATTAAAATTATGGAAGAATGCAATGTAGTTGACTACAATTTAATGAACAATTGGTAAAATCTATAATCACTAAAACACTGTTTGAAAACTTAAATGATATTTTAATAAATTTCCATGAAAATTCATCCACTTTAATAAAAAAAAGAATAAGAAGACCATTAAATTGCAATTTTTATTTTTCAATTTACGAAATCTATCGAATCAAATTCTGCAGATTTTACACGAGTATGAAATTTGACAACAAATCTGTGAAAATTTAAGCAAATATAAACAATGACAAATCTGCAAATATGACTCATTTAAAGTTAAAACCATATGTTTGATGAACTACGATGCATGCGATAGCGATTCGCCTGGTAATTTGAAATTTGCACATAAATGTTTATCAATATTTTCCTTTGCAAACATGTACTTAAAAAAATATGGCAAAATTTATTTTGGGGCAGTTTTAAATAATAATTTCCTATTAGCACATTTTGAGAAACATTGTTTTGAATGAAGCAAATATCTAGTGATAATATTTGTATTTCATTGGCGTTAATTTTGTGATACATGTTTACAGTTTAAGTTATACTAGTTATATAACATATAACATAAACTAATTATTACAGTCAGTTTGAAATAAACGCTACGAACTTACGTTAAATCCAATATTTTAATAAATTCATCATGTTAATAATCATGTTTTTTTATAATAATATATCTATTATTAACATAATCTATTACTTATTTATATTTACTTTTTTAAATTATCTATTTGTGACTGTAAGGTAAATAGTTACATCCCAAATTGGAATTTCTGGGAAAACGGGTTTTAAGTTTGTTAAATCATATGATTTGCTAACATAAAGCAACACACTTTCTTGAATATATTAGCAGAAATCCACGTAGAACGTAGTACTCTATATCAAAATAAAGAGCAAAAAATCTAGTTTATGATTGTGCAGATAACATTTTTTTACAAATTTGGACTTGACACTATTTACCCTGAAAACACAGATATATATTGTTCAAATAAAGTGCACAAGAAATCAGTAGTAGAAATGGTTATTCTTTAATTACACTAATAATATATTTTTAAAAGGGAAATCATTCCTTCAGTCATATTATCACTTAGTAATTAAAATAAAGTCCACTAATTCAGAAAAGTCATGCTTTATTGCCTTGACTCCGATTGATTAGAATGTTTGACCCAAGTTAGTGCTACCTATTAATTACAACCTGCAGACATTTGAGCTTAACGTGCATAAGCATTTGTCGAGTTTGAATTTCAAATCGTCGCCCGCATTAATGTTATTGGACTCCACATTTTACAATCTAATATCGCAGACTTTGACCTTTATTTCGCATTATACAAAAATATAATTCATTCGGGAGGTCCACGTGAACCGTACATGGAAAAAACGTATTTTCTACAAACTTTCTGAGTGTGTTCCTTATGTACCACTGAGTATTCCTGATTTTTTTCAGATTTTTTTTTTACGCAAAAATGCCGAGATCCAGTTATTCAAGGTTGGCTAAAAACGTGATTTTTGCAAAAATCGTGTTTTTTCGAAACAAAAAAACTTAAGAAACTTTTTTAAGCATATTAACAATATTTTTTTTCGAAAAAATATCATCTTGTCTTTTATGTCCTTTTTGGGAGAAACATTCCCTAAAAAGGGTACCATAATTTTTTTTTTTCATCCTAAAAATCTGCAAAATCGATTCCTCGTTACAGTTACAACGTTTAAAAAATAAACAACTTTTACTAATTTTAAGAAAATGAAACATGCCTGTATTTGAGTATTTAACGCCAGGACATGTCAAATTTATTTGAAACAAAAATTTGATTGTGTTGCTTTTCCCAGCCTATAATCCGCGACCCTATAGCGATCCGCAGGAAAAACAAACTGTAACATTTAAATGTTTTTGTTTTAAGATTTCTAAGCTATTTTCATTTACTTTGTTTTTACTATAATTCCGACTTTTTTAAATTATTGTTACTTATATATCGTCGGTACAATGCCAAAACCACGAATGTGCAAATTGGTCACTTATGTACAGTAGCAACTTAAATGTTATCAGTGCTAAAATTACAAATGTACTTCGTGAGTCTAAACCCCTTTTATGTCCGATTTCTTATTCGCGAAAATAAATTTTTTACATGTGTTTCAATAGCTAAAGAATGACCTAAAAACCTGTTATCTCATAACAGGAAATTTGCACAGGGTGGGTCGCACAAAAATATTACAGAAAATACCGGTTCCCAGTCGGAAAAACTTTGTAAAACGCTGGGATAGCGTAGTTGATTTGAATTTTCTATTTAAAAAAAAAAAGTTATATTTCCCAAACACGCCTGTTTCGTTTTTGATGGACCACCCTGTATATGCAGTATTTTAAATATGATAATAAATATTATGATGTAATAGAAATTTTCCATAAAAAAATATTAGCCAATTATTTGCAAGAAATATGACGCAATCTTTTCAACATAATTAAGTTATAATCTCATTAATAACCCTTTTAAAATGCAAATTGTTGACACAACAAGAACGCAGCGCGATCAATCAAATCACGTTCAAAATACTTCTCCATAATTGTACGGAAGTGCTTTGATGCGCCGCTGCATTATAGCCGCTTTGCACCGTGCATAGCCTCCCACAGCAAACAAAATTTCACGCCCGGCGCCTCCACCGCCCCACCATCCTCTTTTTCCCATCTGCAACAATAAGAATTTAATACCAGTGCGAGCTAACAAACTGAACCTGGACATGAAAGAAGTTTAAGTGCCCCATTGGAAAAGTAATTTATTTTTAGGTGCATTAACGTATTTTTTTTTTCGGGCGACCTAATTGTAATTCCTTTACGGAGCCTCAATCTGCCATGCACAAAAAGGAGCGGCTCCCTCGACAGTAGTAAATAGTTGCAAATTGAAATTGTTTTCGCTGCAAACGCTGTTTGAAATCGATACTTAATTAAAAATTGAGGACATATTGCAATGAATTGTGTAAATATTTTCTTGTCGTGCGCATGATGTAATTGAATTATGAAAATTTCATTCAACATTGAAGCACTAGGGCGTATTTGCGCGATATAAAAACGGGTTTTTCAAAAATATATATTTAGTATAGGTTGCATCGAAGTTTTAAATAAGGGCGTAGGCGGCGTTAGTCGAATGATGGACGTATTTTTTGTAACAATTTTACCCTATCTTGAAAATGTTTAAAGTCAATCAATTAACTCTATTGTATTCCATAAAATGCTAACAAGGAAGCGAATATTGAATTAGGGCGTTCGTTTCTTGATCGATGCCGCACAAACAAGGGGTTGAAAATTAAATTTTAATATTCATTTTCATTTTACTGCATCTCATGTATAGGGCGTCCTAAAGTCAAGTCCCCTAGCATGTCTTTCGTAAAGCATGTATATCTAGGCAAAAATTGTGAATAACCTGGTTTTAAACGCTTTAAAAAATCTATACCCCATTTACAACCGAGATGTACAGAAAATGGTTCTGTTGTTTAATTGACATTTGGCATAATATAATTCTTTAAGGAGGAATTGTAACGCGTCGATGTTTCCCCTTTTAAGTTTGACTAGAGGGGAAAGTAAGCGTCGTGTGTAAATTCAACCACGGATTGGTCAGGGTCCAATTCCACTGCTAAAAAAGGTCGCACAACATTTATGCAATAACAAACACGTATATGAATGTCAAACTATTTTATTGTCAGCACGAATCAGGTTAGGAGCCGTAGTGACTTTCAGTAAAGAAAAAGCGCTGAAGGCGGTCTTACTGTTTTACTTTCAATGTTTTACTTTCAATGTGGCCGGTTTCTGACCTGACCACAGAGGAAGTGGTCCTAATTTACTCTTCCCCCCACCGGCTACTCAACCAGATGTCGGCAACAGTAAAACGGTAGTGTCGGGTTGTGATTCTAATGTGATCGGTTTCTGACCAGACCACAGGAGAAGTCGGACGGGATTTGACCCCTCCCAGAACCGCCTTTACAACCAGGTCTTG
The DNA here is from genome assembly GCA_030264515.1 of Sepedophilus sp. GC000190. Classification (NCBI taxonomy): domain Eukaryota; kingdom Metazoa; phylum Arthropoda; class Insecta; order Coleoptera; family Staphylinidae; genus Sepedophilus; species Sepedophilus sp. GC000190. The sequence goes on along the minus strand of JARJED010315172.1, from coordinate 4,265 downwards.
AGAGCAGCCCGACGTGCATATGTGAGTGTTGCCTAAGACGTTATATTTTCCTAGGGAAGATATAATTTTGACTTATGTCAACGGGGAGAGAAAGACAGCGTAACTTACCAGCTGTCTAGGCGGCAACGTACTGTCTCATAAGCGGTCTCGGGGTGTTGTATTTACACCCGGGGTTGTTATGTATATGTGAGACAATTGCTCTCAAGGAGGACGTGACGTGGCTAAATGAGATAGCAATTGACATCCCAACGGCTAATCACGTTGGTATGGTGATGGTAACAGGCGCGGCCTGCAATCATCACCTCGGCAACCCCTTAGTTAACTTAGATATAGCTAGCAATTTATATAATATTGCCAGATATAAAGTTGTCATATCTTTTCGTAAAAACATGTAAGCGTATTAAATTAGAATATTATTAATTATATCCAAAGTTAAGCTGTTTTTATATTTATATTGTGAGTGTCGCTGAGAAGGCGACATCAGGATAACATATCGCCACCGACGCGGCCATATCAACAAACGTCTGAAGGCGTTAAATGTTAAAGCGGTGAGCCCGACTGCCACGACGCGTCTACCAACGGCCCAGCGCCGACACCATTGAGGCAAGTTTCCCCCGAACATGACCCCGGAGCCACCGGCACTCAAGTGAGGCAGGAGCCGTCAGCACCGGGCCTGCGAACCCCAGGACCAGACATCGACAAGCGGCACCTGGCGCCGATCTACAGGCCAGATCAACTACCGGACCGACGCCTCGCCTGAGTCCTCTCCCCACCCGGCTGCCATGAGCCTCGCGCAAGCCCGCGCACCCCTGATACGTCCGTACTGGTACTCTCAAGGAGATCCCCGTTCGGGGCCAAACAAATCCACGTAGCACCTTAAAAAAGGGGGGTGCTGTGTGATGGTAGAAGGCGCGGTCCACAATCATCACTCTGCATCCCCATGACGAGACAATTATTATTAATAATCAATAAGTCAGTTGTGTTGTGTCAACAAGTGATGTAATCCCCTTTAGAACATCACGCGTGTCAGTATTCCTTTGTGTCCTTTATTGTATCCAGTAGTTATAGTTTAGATTTTGAATATAATGGATGAAGTCAATAAGAAGGGACTAGGTTTCCCACAGCCGGCAACTGTTAAAGTATCATTTTCCAATTGCTATTTCGAGGTTGGCAAATCCAATATGTCTCACTTCAGGTTGCTTTGTTAAGAACCATTTTGCCTCGTTACATCACCCCCTCTTTCCCTGAAGGAAGTATTATAAAACGGACGTTAACGGTGAGTACAATTATATTTTCAAAATAACCAAAGTTGTAGGCCTTGATGGCAGGACTCCAGGAGCGTGTTCCTCGGGGAGTTCTGCCAAAGGGAAACGGAACTCGTAGGACGCGACCCGGTCGGAGTCCTGGGGGAGACTCCCGCAGGGGAGTCTTGGCACGGTAGAAGATGTCGTTAACCCAGTCGACCGTGAACTGGACTGCCGACCGCCGGGTCCTCCCGTCGACGTGGAGGGTCTGTAACAGAAAATTTCCGTTTTCTGTTTTTCTAATAAATTCTTCGATCCCCCTCAAATTCTAGTTTCAGAAAGTTCTAAAACTTTCAAACTTGGCGCGCTTTAGTCGTGAATTTAAGTTGGTAGCAGTTTGGTTGGTGGCGCTGTTTTTGGGAGAGGACTTGACAGGCGTGGGACGAGCTCCTTCTTCTGCCGTAGACCGTGGAGTCAGACGGTGCAGGCAAAGAAAGAGAACGATCGAGGCACGTTCTAAAAAGAAAAAAATAAGAAAAGAAAAAGAAACACTAAATGGGGTTTGCAAAAATACTGGAGTGGATGAATCGAGTTAATAATCGGGTGGCATAATGGTCTAATTCTTGATAAATTTAAAGCACCAAATCCAGGATGTTGATGGATGCATGGAGATTTCCCAGAAAGTTATAATTACTGTTGGGGAGGCGATTATTAATAATATTTCTAAGTTTAAATACGCGAACATTTATTTATTGTGTTAGGAAATGATCGCGAATTTGTAGGAGAATAGTTTACGATTGTACTTACACTGTTCGGTTGGTTATTGAAGTCCCCGGGACGCGGAACTCGTACGCCTGGGGAAATATAGTGGTTATTTTGTAATAAGTACCACGGTTGGCACGTATCTCTAATTTTTAAGCATCCATTCGTGGTGCTCGGTTATATGTTCACTTTAATGCACGAGTCGTACTGAGGGGCGTGTGGTTGCTGAAAGGATTCCTAACATACATGCATTTTTTGTGATTCAATTCAGCGCAGTCCACCTAGAGGGGACTTTTAGTTGGGAATTCGTTTGCTAATCGCATACTTACCTTACTACCTATTGGTTTCTTTTCGAGCGCTTCGTGTTCTACGTTTTGGGGACACCAAGTTATTTATAAGTAATGAGCAAGATTTATTTAATAATTAACAATTGTCGAACGTGCTCTGTTGAAAGTTAGGATCGAGTTGTAGCTTGTTGGATTCGTTTATGTTGGAAATTTAGGCAATACGTGTTTGTCAGAATATTTTTGCGTACAATTGGTTGCCGATATGCGGAACCAAATGTTTATTGTGATTATGATTTTAATACGGTACCTACAGATAATTGTATTTAAGATGGCATTGGTATTTTGGAATTTAATTGTAAATGAGACTGCTTTTGGGATTGTGAATTAAAATAATTACTAATAGCATTTAAGAATTTTAAAGTTAGTTATATCGTGAAACTGGCCAGCGTCGCATATGATGACAGGTATTCTTAAATTAAATTAAACTTTCTATAATTTGCTAGGTCGTTCAAGGAAGCCTGACACGATCCTAATTGGCATCATAAAGCGAATATTAAGATTTTGAATCAGAACCTACTCGACTGCGACATTTGCTCAGTATACGCACTGATATCTTGATGTATTGAAGGGTAGAAAAATAAATGTTCTAGGTTAACCATTCACTAATTGTTTTCGATTGTTAAAATTTTAAGTAGGACCGCAGTTAGTCCTTTGTGGATTGAAACTAATTTCGTCAAGTAAAAATAAAAGTAAAGGTCTGGCGCCGTATTTTTGAATTTTAGTTTCCCTCTTCTTCCTCTTTCAGGAATACACATTCAGATACACACACGCACACTTCCACACAACCACCCACCTACACACACACACTCATAAAATCTGCACACACTCACACATCTGCATACATCTACATACACACATAAACATTCACCACATCCACACACCATCAAGACAGAAGTCAAGCCACGACACTGACTTTGCTAGCTACGGGTAAGTGCACACTACTTTTGATTGTGATCAAAAGTTGTGTTACAGGTCTTGGGAGAACGGTGCTTCGGTGGTGCCTCCGGGCCAAAGCGCTCTTCTATCCGGAGGGCTCCGCGCGGACTGCTCGGCGGGAGGTTGAGTGGAGGCACGGGTCTGGTCTCCAGTTGGAGTATCTCGTGAGCCGGCGAGGAATGCGAACCAGGGAGGCTTGTGCATGTTGGTGGAAAACAGAGATCTGTATCTAAAATTTTGTTTGTGTTTGGGTTTATATATGATCAACCATAGAAAGCGCCTGTGGCCATGGAGGGATTGGGCACAAGGGTCCTGGACCGTCGCTCTTTGCTCCGACGGCAAGATCGGCTTCATCGGGTCTGGTTTGCGGGGTTCCTTATTCCTGTGCTCCGACCTTAATCGGCTTTTCTCCTCCTCGGATAAATCTGGGCGTACGCTAATTGTCACTGTCTTATGCGTGTACGTTGGAGTCCTTGTTAGTATCCCCGTTGGGTCTAGGGAATGGTTTGTTCGGAAGCGTAGTGGTCTATCACCTGGGGCCGGAGGTATCTCCCGAGGGGGTCCGTGGGGCGTGGTTGGTCTGTCTCGGATCACCTCTGCGTTATTATCTAAACGTACTGACATAACTGTCAAAACGAAATTGTACGACAGCTGTCAAAACTGTCAAAACGAAATTCTATGACAGATGTCAAAACGAATTTTTATGACAGATGTCAAAACTGTCAAAAATGAAATTCTATGATAAACGTCAAAACGGTCAAAACGAAATTCTTATGACATATGTCAAAACTGTCAAAAAGGAAATTGTATGACAGATGTCAAAACTATCAAAAGCAAATTCCTAGGGCAAACGTCAAAACTGTCAAAAACGGTATCTTGGTAGTCGATCAAGTCCTTGCTCGGGCGCCAAAATGTAACACGCCTTCGTTTTCCCTTTTAAGTTTGACTAGAGGAGAAAGTAAGCGTCGTGTTTAAA
>JARJED010315044.1:0-17502 GCA_030264515.1 Sepedophilus sp. GC000190 | reverse complement strand
GTTGTTGATGTTGTTTGCATTCTATCTTTTGATTCGCTGATTACTTCTTTGGTATCAATTACGCTTTCTTTAGTTTCTTCGAGCGTGTCAATAATGGTAGTTTCTAAATGCTTAGTGCCATCTAGAGTTATGTTCTGGAGATAATTTTGTTTTGTTTCAGAGGTGTCATTGTCTTCTATTTGATTAATTTTTTCGGTTATTGCCACTTTAGTTTCTGTTACTGTTATGAGTGCGTCGTCTTTTAAGTCTTGGTATTTAGTTATCGTTGTTTCTTGCGTTGTTTCAACGTTGGTTTTTATGCCATCTGTGTCTAGTTTATCGGCGTCGTCCGTAGTATCTTTCAATTTGTCTTTTGTAGCAATCATTTGCTCTTTCAAGTCTTCCGCTGCTTGCTTTGCGTCTTCTTTAAGTTCGATGACTATTTTATCGGCATCTATAATTTTAGTTTTTGCGTCATCTTTAATTTCTTCTGCTACTTTAACGGCGTCATCAATTTTTGATATTGATTCAGTTACTACTACATCCGCTTTATCAATTATTTTCGAAGCGGTTTTAGTTTTAACTTTAACATCTTCATCAAAAGAAGCTTGCTTGGTGCTAAACTTATCGGAAAGTTTCTCTAAAAATCCTTTAGATTTCTTCTTGCATTCTTTCTCTTCGACATCTTCGCTGATTTTAATTTCTGGAATAGTTTCTTGCGGAGCATCAGCTTTAGTTATAGCTTCAGGTTCAGCTACATCTTCATCCTTACTTTTGCTACTACTAAATATCTTACCTAAAATACCTTTCTTTTTCTTCTTTTCAAGTTTTTGCTGCTTTTCAACAATTGGTGCTGCAATTTGTTGCTCTTCTTCTGTTACTTCTGGTTTCGCTGGTTCTTCTTCTATTGGTTCTTTCTTAATGAGCTCACTTGTAGAATCGTAAAGAGTAGTTGTCACTAGGATGGCTTTATCGATGATTTCTCTGGAGTCTTCGTAATTTTCAATTTCTGTGTTTATAAAATTGTGTGTTTGATCCATGACTTCAGCTATGTTTGTGTCATCGCTTTGAGCTACGACATCATCAAACGCAACTTTCTTAACTTTCTCTTCTTTATCGGTATCTTCAGGAGCGTCTGTTACTATAGCTTCAGGTTCTTTCTGTGCTGTGGTTGCGTCTGCTGTTTCTGATTTTGTTTTCTTGCTGAATATTCTGAACAAACCGGATTTGCCTTCGCTTTCTTCTTCACTTTCGGAAACTTCTTTCTTGGATTTTGTTTGCTTCTCATCTACATCGGAATCATCTTTCTTACCTTTTTTACCAAACAAAGCAAATCTAGATTTGCGCTTACCCTCACTTTCATCGCCGCTATCAATTACATCAAACCTACTAGGACGAACATCGTGGTAAGATTGAACTTCGTTATTAATAAAGTTATCTGTATCCGAAATTCGTTTTTGTGCTTCTAACGACAGAGGAATCAATTCGGCAAATTTAGCTAGTTCTTCTGGTTTCTCAATTGATGGAGGTCGTATTATGATTTCGGGTGTATCAGGCCTCTTAGATCTCTTGCTGAATAGCCCAAATAGTCCTTTTTTCTCATCTTCGGTTCTTTCATCTTTATCGCAAATTTGCTCTGGTTCTTTAATTGAAGCTTCTGGGATGACAGGCTCAACTTTGGGAATCACAGCATCTTCATAGTGAATGCGTTCTGTTTCCAAGAAATTTGATGTTTCGCGTATTTCTTTTATTATTGTATCTGTAAGCCCCAGCACACTTTCTTTGGATGGTGCTTCTTTTATTGAATCTTCAATTACTTCATGTTTGGGGCTGCGCTTACTGAAGAACTTAAATTTGCGCTTCTTAGCGCTTGCATCGCTATCCTCGCCGCTTTCGGATGAATCTCGTGCTATCTTTTTTTTGTGTTTCTTATGCTTGCTTTGCTTGACTGCATCTTGTTCGGATTTATCTTCATCGGTAGCTTCAGTGGGCGTTTCATCGCTAGTTGGCTTCTTTGGTTTGCCAAAAATTTTGAATTTTGTTGATTTGTTGTAAGAATCGCTTTCTTCGCCGCTCTCTGAAGAGTCACGTTTGGGTTTCTTTTTGTGCTTCTTGATTTTATGTTTGGTTTCTACTTCAACTACTTCGACTGGTTCTTTTATTGGGACAACTAATTTAACATCTTCATAGTTTTTAATTTCGGTATTTAAGAAAGCGCTAGTTTCGTTCATGCTTTTGATTACTTCTTCGCACAAGCCTAGCTGATTCTCTTTGGAATGTGCTTCTTGAATACTTTCTTTTACTTCAGCTTTAGGTTTCTTTGCGAAAATATTGAAGCGCGATCTTTTAAGCGAGGAGTCGCTCTCATCTCCGCTCTCTGATGAGTCGCGTTTGGATTTGCTCTTAGATTTCTTCTTTTCTTTTGGTGTAGTTGTAGGTGTAGATTCTGCGACTTCTATTTTTTTTGCTGGTATTATTTTAACATCTTCGTAATTTTCTACTTCCGTGCTGATGAAAGCATTAGTGTCCTGCATATCTTTAACAACTTTTTCTGATAGTGTTATGTTCATTGGTTCGCTTGAATCTTTCTTGGAGAATAGTTTGAGTATTCCAAGTTTTGGAGATAAAATTCCTTCTTCATCGCTTTGTGAGGAATCGCGTTTGCTTTTAGTTTTTTCTTTCTTCTCTTTTTTAGTAGGTTTGACATCTGGTGGCTCTGGAGATTTTGCAGATACGATTTTAACGTCATGATAGTTCTCAACTTCTGTATCGATGAAATTATTTGTGTCTTGCATTTGCTGTTTAACTGCATCTGAAATTACGACCTCTTTGGTTTCTTTCTTCGAGAATAGTTTTAGTATGCCCAATTTTGGTGATACTACCTCTTCTTCATCGGAAACTTTCTTTACGGTTTCAGTCGTCTGCTCGGGTTTATAAGATGCAGTTATAACGTCGTGATAATTATCAACTTCTGTTTGTATGAAATCTTTAGTGTGATTCATATTTTGTTGCACTTCTTCAGATATTTTAGGAGTCGCTTTTGCGTCATATTTCTTTGAAAATAGCTTACGTATGCCCGATTTTGGAGATATAATAGTTTCAGGTTCACTATCTTGCTTTGTGGGCGATAATGTTGTTTCTGGTGGACTAGTTGCTAATGGTGGCGCTATCGCTTTAACATCTTCATAGATATCAACTTCCGATTTTAAAAAGTTGGATGTATCTTTCATGTCTTTAACAACAGATTCTGATAGTTCAACTTTTGGTTTATCTTTCTTTCCGAAAATTGGTGTGCGCGTCTTAGGTTTAACTACTTCAACGCTTTGTTGTTCTGGTTTGTCTTCTGGTGATTCCCTTTTTTTACTGAAAATGCCGCTAAATATGCCGGATTTTCGTTTCTCTGTTTTATCCTCATCTTTGGGAACATCGGTGTCTGCTACTGTTTTTTCTGCTTCCATAACTTTAACATCTTCAGGTATTACTACTTCGTTTTCCTCCACTTTTTCTTCAATTTTATCGTCGTCTTCTTTTTTATTCTTTTTACCGAATACGCTAAAGAAGCCGGATTTTTTGCTATCAGACTCATCTTGAATTTTCTCCTTTGATGGTTCATTGTCTTGTTTTTCAATTATTTCTTTTGTTGTTTCGGATTTTTCATCGTCAGAGTCCTCAACTTCTTTGGAAGATTTTTTACTCAAAAACCCAAAGAGTTTTCCATGCTTGCGCTTCATTTTCTGCGTCGGTGGCGATTTCGATTTGCAGACGTTGTTTTTATCGTCGGACCAACCTTGGAAATTGATTTCATTTTGAATTAAGTTGAACGTTACAATTTTAATGTCGTCATTCTGCTCTTCGGACATATTAAAGTGCATGATATTGTCCGGAGGTTCAGAAATTGTGGGAGCATCTATGTCGTCAAAAATGTTGCTTCTTGATAGGCGCGGGGCTGGTTGTTTGATTATTTTTTCGCCTAAGATTTCTGTCCCGATGTTTTCAATCGCTTTATCAAAATCAACATCGAATTCGGCTTTGGTTGGTATTTTGGTTTCGGTGATTGCGTCGGTGCTTTTATTGCTAACAATTTCAATAGCTGCTGACTCTACTTCGTTTACAATTTTATTGGCTTCATCTTTAATGAACTTTTTGTTTTCTTCTGTGGGCGAAGCCTCAACGTACGGAATGTTTTGCAACTCCGGTCTTTCTTCTAGCGGAGGCGTCGGCAGTCTCGCTTTCTTGACCGGCGACTCCGTAATACTGACTTCCTTCTTTTTGTCCTTCTTTTTCTTTTTCTTTTCCTTTTTCTGCGATATCTCAGAATCGGAATCTGAGTGATCGAACGACTTAGTTACTATAGTTTTAAGCGTACCAAAGAATCCCTTTTTCTGCTTCTTATTCTCGTCTATTTTGCTAGCGTTATTGTAAGGTTCTGGTTGGGATTCTAAGTTTATGAAAGCGTTAGTTTTATCGACTAATTCCTTAAAATCTACTAAATCTACGTGTGCTTCATTTATATCTAGCTTATCTTCGTTTAAAACCGTCGACGTCGGTATTCCTGTAAGAACATGCGATTCGAACAAGCAATCCTAACTACCAAACTTCACCATGTACCTATCTGTTTTACTTTAGTTTTCTTATCTGAAAAAATATCCTTACTGCAGATGCCTGGGTAATGCTTTTTTATTTATATATAATTCATATAATTAGTATTAGTCACCAAAAAAAAAAAAGAAACTAAAATAAAAATAAAAGAACAACCGCATGCGTGTCAGTTTAATTGGCAGCATTTTTTGAACTTTACCTCGCTCACTTTCCGTTTGAGGTATCCAATCGCAATAGGCTTTTGGAGGTTTGTATTGGCTAGGGTAAGTTACGAATTCCACGAATGGATTGGCTGTTGATGTGGGGGTGGTTGGGCACGATTTAGTGACACCATAACATGGAAAGAAGGGAGTGTTGGCATATAGATCGGGCGTTTTGCTTTTGGTTGGTAGCTCAGAATCAAATTTTAAAGGAAAGTTTTCTACCGAAGCTGATATAAGCTCTGTTTTGTTGTTAGATAAGTCTTTGTTGCTGCCTAGCGTATTTAGGTCTTCCGATTTAGGTGTACGCACGAATAGCCTTTGTAATGTGTAAACTGGTTTTGATGATTTTGATTTGTTGTAGTCAATGAAGCAAGTTTTAGAGTTTGAATTGGTGTCTTGCATCTTGCTAGGGCTATTAGAGCATCCGGGGTGTTCTGTGAATTCGCGTACTGAACGGATTTCGATTTCTTCTTTACCGCGCTCTACAGTTTTGACTAATAATTTCACTTCTGCTTTGACTACTTTATTGTCTTCGCTATAAGCATCATCACTACTACTATCGTCGCTTTCGTTTAGTTCTACAAATTTGACATCATCATACTCTTTAGCCGCGACCCCAATTAAGCTTACGTTCTCTTCATCCTCTTCAGGAACTATACTCAAATTTCGATAAGTACCCTCCCACCAAATATCGTTATCATAAGTCTTATAACTAATAGCCTCAACAGGTTCATAATCATGAGTAATATACTCATCCTCCTCATCCCAACTATCTGGGTAAACATCTGACACTTCGCTTAAACTCTCACTGGATGCTCTTTGCGCGCTATTGAATATAATTAATGTCTTCCTAGGCACTTCATCATCGGCTAGCAACAGCGCTGACTCCTCGTCGTCAACTTCCTTAATCAGTTTAGAGATAGAATTTTCTATAGCTTCTAAACTGGGATTGACGATGGGTTCATCTTCAAACGAAATCAAGTCGTACTCATTTTCCGCTTTATTTATTTTATTACTATTACTAAAACAAACAAGCTCATAATCACCCGAGTTATCTAACATAATTTCTTGTGTAGTCTCGTAACGTTTAGGCACACGAATTGACTTTTTTATAGGCACTTCAATCAAAGCATCGTTGGAAGGTATCAATTCCAACGTGTTAATGCAAGGACTAGAATCCAACACATCTAAATCTAACGAAAACAGCTTCTCTTGATGCTCAGCTTCACTCAGCATACGCTCTAGCATCGCATCAATTTCAGCATAGGACGTGGTTTTGTAAACAGGAATAGGGGGAGTGGCAGGGACATTGCGATTGAGATTAGTCAAAAGGACACTTTCGTACGTGATTTCCTCCGGTACACCTAGAAATTTACGTTTTATTTATAAAAGCATTAACCACTCTGAAGTAAGAATATTTTGCAGTATAGTTTTTATTTTTCTCACTACACTTAATTTTGTCTTATAAAAACTTTTTTGTAAACAAAATTTGTTATTCGAATGATTATGAATGATAGAAAAATAAACAATTTCCAATGGGCTAAATGGTGTTAATTAATTAATTAAAAATCTGAACTAAGAAGGTGAAGCCGTAAGCTAGCTTGATTTAGAAATAATAAATTATGGAAGCTTTAGGATTGTTCGTGTAGTTAGCTTAAGCTTATTAAAAAATACTTAGTTTTGATGTTCATGAGGTATGATACGATTCGAGCATGCATCGTGCATAAAATAGGGAACATGCATATTATTATTTTTTTTGGGCTTCCTTTCTTTGAAAGCATTAGAAAACCAGCAAAAAGCGATTTATTAAAAAAAATACACATTTGTGTTTGCTTTGCACAAATATAGCATTCTGGCTCTTGATTCTTTTGGTTAATAAAAATAATAAGTAAAATTAAAAGACATGAATAAGAAATTAAATAGAACATAAAAAACGGTTATAATGTGTGGAGATAGAAAATAAATTAAAATGGAGATGCTCCTAACTTTCGAAATATATGTTTTCGTTTATTTTCTTCAATAAATATATTTAATATTTGATCTTTTGAAATTCGTAAATAAAAATAAGATGTCCCTACCTTGCTTATCTGCTTCTGGTCTTACTGTTTCGAGAGCTTTGTCGGGCTCTTCTTGTCCTGCTCTTCCTGTGGCATCCCATTCTATAAAAAAGTAACGTGTTATCAAAACGAATATGGACATCACAATTTTATTTTACAAATAGTGCTTAATACCTAGCATGCTTTAGAACTAAGTTTTTACTATACCTTAATCCAGAGTATTCAGTGTATTTATAAAGCACATATCTTTGGTTTAAACATAGAAAGCATACTGATAAAAAAATAATTACCTGTAATCCAATCATCGCCTGAATTTAAATTGAAGCGAGTTTTGATTTTGACTACCATGGAGCGTTCTTGTATTTTTTCGGAAGCTATGTGAATATGCATAGGGCGTTCATACAACCTAATAATACGAGCAATACTTTCGGCTGTAACTTTAGATTTAGCGGCAACATAAATGCTAATCTCAGTTCTGAAAAGTTGCTGAAACTCAATTTTAAAAGAAAATTCTAAATAGAGCATTGATAGACTCCTAAATCTGGCTGCTGATCGTGGCATACAGTTACCTTCATTGGTTAAACCAACAACTATCTTGCCAGCATTCCAATTGAGCGAAATGGATTTTTTGGTCTTGAAGTCTTCGGTCGCTTCTATTGCTTGCTCGGAAGCAGATTCGTCCAGCTCTTCAACGTCGGTGTAATTCTCGCGCAAATTGCCTTTACTGTATAGTATCTCGCAGGGTGTATCCAAATTGATTCTGCGATTGTTGGAGTTGATAACGTGCGAAGAGGAGAGTTCGGTGAATTGCTTTTGTATGTCTATAGGTGTGGCGCATTCTGAGCGCACGTATGAGTAGAATTCTTCTTCAGCGCTGGCTATCATGTCTTCAGTGTCTGTAGCCATGGGTGTTGCGAAATTATTTATATTTAATCTTTTAGCATCACATTTGATGTAGTTGGTATTTTTAGTACAATCCATACCTTCACGGCTGATTATTACATCGCCTTCAAGCTCGCTTAACAAATCTGGGCTACAAGCTACGTTGCTATCCATATCATCAGAGAAATCAATATTCTCAACATCAGTTAACGTGCCTGTATTTAAATCAACGTTCAATGTGTTTATTACTTTTTTTTCATGATCGGACATATAAAGATCCTCCACATCAGTTTTAGCAGTCTCCACATCATCGCCTGTCTGCAAGAAATTAGACTTCACTGGCTGACTTCGCTTCATTTTCTTTTTATTATTAATTTTAGGTTTACCCAATACTATATCCTCAGTATCAGTTACTGGATCGACACTATCAGTTACAGGCATTAAAGAACTTTTGCGTTCCATATAATTTTCAGAATTGCTAATAGTGTCGCCTTCAAACGTTTGCAAATCAGGCGTTTTAGGGCGAAGATCAGCGTTCACGTCCAATAGATCAGGTTCATCATCGCTCACATTCTCGCAATCAGTGTGCGCATCTTCAATTCGCTTTAAACCAAGCTCAGCGCAATCATCTAAAGGCACAATCACCACTGATGGTTTGCCAACTTTATTTTCTTTAATGAAAACTCTTTGACGCACAGCTTTTGGTAAACTAATATCAACTTTTAGACCATAATCGTATTCATGGTCGCTGTACGTTTCTTCATCAGTAGATTGTGAATCCGCGCGCGCTACAGCTACTCGCAAATGTTGCTTTTCATTTTCCTCATCTGAAGAATATAAGCTTTCCAAATCAGTTAAGACCACACCACCAGCTTCAGGCGTCGCCAATAAATTACTAGCGTTCTTTTCAGTTTTCATGAATTTAATTTTAACATTGCTGCCTTTACCTTGATCTGAATCATACATTTCATCATCTTCACATTCGCAATCGTCATCGCTTGTATTAATTTCTGAAAACGAAACTTTCCTATTCTTCTTCTTAGTGCTTTCACTAACCCTGCTATAAGCTTGACTAAGCACATCTAGCTGCTTATCAATTGCTGCTGTATCATAATCATAATTTTCCTCGTCAGATAAATTCACAGCATCAACATCTGTAAAACCATCTTCTTCATTGGCCGGCACATTCAAATTCGAAATAATTTTTCTGGTTATTCTGGGTCTATAATCATCATCCTCGTTATCGGATTCGTTTAGCATCGATTGCGAAATGTAAGGAGCTTTGAGTTTCCGCACACGCATGCTGTCTTTTACTATGGGCGATTTGAATATGTTGCACTTTTTAGCTTCTTCGTTCGACAAATCCATGTCCTCAATATCCGTCACAGCGCCTTTATTTCTTAAACTGCCTTTCGGCCTACGACGACGCATTTTCTTGTTCTTTTTTGGCAAATTATCATCCGAATCAGACATAACTTCAACATCGGTTATATTATTCATAACACTTCTAGGTACATTCAAAGAACTATCAAGCGATTTCGATTTCGGAATAATATTAGGCGGAATTGGTGTTAAGCAAGGAGATGTTTCTATAACATCATGCACAATCGAGTCATTAATATTAGTGTCATCATCCAACACTTGTAGCAACTCTAGCGGCATTTCAATATCCGGAATAGAATTAGTGATAAAAATGTCATCATCCGATGCGTACATATCTTCAACATCCGTTAAAAAATCTTCACATTTTGTAGATGCCAAGTTATTCATCTTAGAAATAGATTTTTGCGAATGCAATTTCTTCTTGCCTTTCTTATTCTGATTTTGCATATTGCAGGTCTCTTCCAAGAAACCTGGATCTAAATCTAAATCGTCCAGTACTAAGGGCTTGCTGTGTTTGACTATAACCTCTTCTTCAATATCTGAGCCTTCCATATCTTCAACATCAGTTACGTTTGCATCATCCTTCTTGAATTTTATAATCAAGCGCGGTTTGTTTCGCTTTTTATTCTTCATTTTTGGCTTTTGCACTTTATCCGTGCCAATATCAAGATCTTCAATATCAGTCAAAGCTTCTGTTAAGCTCAAATAATTATGATCATCATCCTCCTCAGCTTCCGGGGTAATCGAAATCAAAGGAACTTTCAGATTCAGCGCCATTTTGAATCTACATAATATAATAAACAATATAAACAGTGTTAAAATAAGAAACAGGCGCGCGCACAATTCATCATCATCATCATCAACCATGTACCCAATTTATATAATCGATACATTACCTGCTGACGAGAGTGGTGTACATAAAAATAATCTAATTAAAATGAAATCATAACTTCTAAAAAAGCATAAGAAGCGTAAACTAAAAATACAGCGTCTAATTATGTAATACCTCATCTGGTACTGGGTAAGCCATGCTGTGGGATGGAACAGCGGTAGTTTCAGGCAACACAGAATGTGTGTTACCTGAACTCATATCCTCTTCTGATTCGGATTCAACGTAACCAAATTTATATTTCCTTCTTGTAGGACTACTAACTTGCACGTCTAATATCGGCGATAATCTGTCCTCGGTGTGTGCTCTGTTCGGTGCATTGGAAGAATATTGTGAAGACTTTGTAGTTTCATATGAGGTAGATTTAAATTCACTATCGTGTTCCTTGTGCATTTCCATGTGGGATAGCAATAGTTTCCTAGGCAAAGACACGCTCTCATCTTCGGCCATTTGGAATCTCTCCTGTATCTCCTCGAACGTCAGCGTTTGATCCTCGGTCATTTGTGCGCAGGTGATTAGATCGCTGACTCTGTACGTTTCTTGAATTGACTCTAATGATTTTCTTGTGGACTTCGGTGATATGGGCGACGAGGATTTCTGCCTACCGTTAGCGTCGGAGCTCATATCATGATCCGATGGTGAGCTAGGTAAAGCAATAGACTCGGATAAACTCGAATCCGTTGTATCGATTAATGACATTTCTCCTTCAGTACGTATTCCTGAAGGAACTTTTTTCAAATTTTCATACGGCTGCCGATATATGACTTCGATTGAACCAGAATGATCGTGGCTTGTGAAGACTTCCGAAGTTATAACTTGGGTGCCTCCATTCGCCGATCGCGCCCTAATAGGACTACCCGGCAGCGAAGTCGGTGTGATGCTCCTATCGAGTAATTGCCCTTCTGGCGTCTTCTCGCGATAAGTAGTTGGTATAACTGACTGACTTCTGTTACGGTCGGAAAATTGGACGGTTTTTTCAGTATCTGACGGCTTATGGGACGGAGTTACCAATGATTTTTCACTTATAGAAACTTTCTTGATGTGCTCTTCTATTGGTATCGTTCTACGTAATTTAGTTGGCGAAGGTGATGGTTTGGGGCTGTGTATCCTAGGCGGCAAATCAACTTTTTGGTACCGCACACCTTTTTGCAGCATTTCTTTCTCATCGACGGCAATTACTT
Organism: Sepedophilus sp. GC000190; assembly: GCA_030264515.1. Classification (NCBI taxonomy): domain Eukaryota; kingdom Metazoa; phylum Arthropoda; class Insecta; order Coleoptera; family Staphylinidae; genus Sepedophilus; species Sepedophilus sp. GC000190. The sequence goes on along the minus strand of JARJED010315044.1, from coordinate 6,329 downwards.
TTACGATTCTTTGTTCGGAAGTTCTGGTAACACCAGTTGATTTGCTGCGCATTTCCTCCCTTATTACGCTTTTCGTGGAACTATCGGATGAACAACTCATTGTCCTAGAGACGTGCTGGGGACTTTCTCTAAATTCCCTTTCTAATGGACGACCGCGAGTCTTCTTAACTGGCGTTCCATCCCTAGATTGTGCTTTATTTTCTGAAGAAATCGTCATTTTTTCATATGCGTGTTTATGGGCGTATTCTATAGCAGCACTCTTCTTACTATCGCTAGTTAACTTGCTAATTTGTTTAGTTTTCTGATTAACATTATCGAGCTCCTTTTTACTCTTAGCTTTAAATTGTGTAGTCATTTTTTTAGACTCGGATTCCTTTTTCTCTATTTTCATATCACGCGATAACGTAGACTGCATGTAACCATACACTCTAGTAACTTGAGGGGGCTTATACGGGGGATGCGTTATTGTAGTTGGTTTCGCCTTCCTTTTACCTTCATACCGTTTAGTAACTACAGTGGCTTCAGTTGAAGTACTATCACTGCTAGACAATTTATTAGACGAAACTTTCACTAATTTTGGAATACTACTACTCTTAGTGTTTGTGCGGGTACTAGCACTAGATGTTAGAGTGGATGTTTTCTTATATACTTTAACTTGCTTTTTAACCGACTCTTTCTTTTCATCGTCAGAACTACCATCGGTTTCTCTTAGCTGTCTTACATTTCTTAATCGCGGACTTGAAAAAGTCCTGGTAGTTTTGCTAGACTCCTTCTTTTCAATTGATTTTCTCACAATTTTTCTCGTCCTGCCGCTGGGCGAAGAATATATCAAACTCTCCTTCTCGGAAGCATCAGAGCTATGAATCAATAACTCCTTCTCCTCATGCGACGACACACTATCGCCGCGAACAGTGATTTGAATCATATCATCCTCCATTATGATATCCGCAGAATCAACATCATACTGCATACCTCCCTTGTATTCACCGTCACTTCTATCATCCTTCTGCGTTTCAATAATTGATTCGATATGCGATTCTGTATATTCAGTCTCATCACTATGCGGAGATTCAATTTCGCCTCTAACTTCCGCATCAACTTTAGCACTTCCGCTCTTCTCTGACAAAGACTGAATCTCAAATCTGTACGATGAATCTGTCTCGGATGAAATTGGTTCTGCATCAGTTTCCGAGAATTTGGCAGAGTCACTATGCGGTAGACGACCCGAGTATTCATCTGTTATGTCCCCTTCTGAAGTGCGCTTAGTTTCAATCCTATCCTGTACAACGTCTTTATGCACTACACTTTTTTGCACTACTTCTAAATTATTTACATGATCAAGCTTTACTTCTACTGCTTTTTTCGAGATTTCAATTACAGTACCTTCGCAAGATTTAGCATCAGCATCCTGATTTTCACTAAATATCTCCTCCGCATCTTCAGGCCCACATTCCCTCATATGAACAACAGAGCCATTCGATAAATTACTTTCAATTTTCTTAGATATTTTGGTAACGCGAACATTGTTTACACTTTCATGTTTAGTTTGTGATATCTTATGAGTACTTGAGATGTCTGTACGGCTTTGCGTTTTTATTTTTCGGCTTATCTTAGTTATTTGAGACCTCGTAACTCCTGAACTCGATTTATGTTCATCATCAATTTCTGAACAAACTGCATCATCTTCATCGCTCGAATCATGACTCACATCAATCGCAAGGTATTCATCTTTAGATTGTACGTTATCAGCATCTGATTTATCGGTAATTTCAGTAACAGATACTTCAGTGGTGTCATCCTTTGCTTCCAACATTGCTAAAATTGGCGCTTCATTGCAGATACTACTGATAGATGATGATTTTAAAAGGACGTCTTCTGTTTTCATTTGCACATCCGTTATATCTTGACATTTATCACATACATCACTTTGTTCACTGGTTACACTAACATCATGTTCATGTTCACTTATATGTACAATGGACCCATTAGATTGTCTATCTGTTTTAGAAACAATAGCTTCTTCACTAAATTTACTACTAGAAGACTTAGAAGGATCATCAATTAGATGTTCAGCTATTTTTTCTGATTGTGACTTCTTGGCAACTAGCAAGCTTTCAGTTTTAGATGTATGTAGCTTACTCGCTGATTGCTGTGTTATTGTTTTAATTTCTTTCATCTTCACTTCTTTTGTTTGAACATCAGAAACTATTATTTCATTAATTTTGGACGAAGTTAAGACTATTTCTTCGGCAATAGCTGCTTCAGTAATTGATTTGGTTGCTTCATCAATTTCAGATCTAGCAGTATCAATGGTTTCTTGGCAATCCTCAACGCTAGATGTTGAAGCAGTTTCGGTAATATGCAATTCGGTTATTTCACCTGTTTTAGACGCAAGTTCCTTCTCAGTTTCCACCGCTTTCATAGATTCCTCCACTATAGTCGTTACGACCTTTCCAATGAGAGGTGATTTTGTATCTTCTTCAGCAGCAGAGGGCATTATTGCTTTTTCAGTAATTGGTGACTTAGTAATTTCTTCTGTTGTTGGTGCGTCTTTAGTAGGCGTAATTGTTTTTTCAGTAGATAACGACTTCGTAACTTCTTTTGTTTCTAGCTCAACTTGTGATTCCTCAACAATACATGTAGCCGTGATTTCTCCAATTGTTAATTTCGTATATTCTTCTATTTGAGATTCTTCTTCAACAGTAGGCGTGGCTGACTTTTCAGCAATTGGTGATTTCGTATCGTCTTTAGTTTCAGGCTCTTCTTTGGATTCATCACAAGTAGGTGTAATCGCTTTTTCAGCAATATTTAATTTAACTTCTTCTGCTTCTGGGAGATCTTTAGATTCCTCAAGAGTAGGGATAACAATTTTTTTAATTATTGGTGATTTTGAAATTTCTTCAGTTTCGGACTCTACTTTAGATTGCTTATCAGTTGGCTTGATTATCTTTTCGGTAATAGTTGATTTAGAACCTTCATCTGGTGTAACTTTTGAGTGCTCAATTGTAGGAATAACTGCTTTTTCGATAGTTGGTGATTTCGTAACTTCCTCTAACGTTTTGAATTCCTCATCAGTGTGCGTGACTCCTGTTTTAGGAATTGCTGATTCCATAATTTCTTTTGTTTTTGGTTCCTCTTTAGATTCCTCGACGGTAGGCGTAACCACTTTTTCAACAACTGGTGATTTTAAAACTTCCTTTGTTTCTGGTTCCTTTTCAAATACCTCCATAGCAGGCGTGGCCGCTTTCTCAGCAGTTGGTGATTTCGTAGACACTTCTGTTTCTAGTTCTTCTTCAGATTCATCAACAAAATACGTAGCAGCCTTTTCAGCAATTGGAGATTTTGTATCGTCTTCTTCAAGTGCGTCTTTTGATTTTTCAACAATAGGTGTGACTATCTGATCAGTAACTAGTGATTGCGTAATATCTTTTGTTACTAATGCCTTTTTGCATTCTTCAACAGTAGTAGTAACTACTTTTTCAATAACTGATGATTTCGTAACATCTAAAGTTTCTAGCACCACTTGAGATGTCTTAACAGTAGATGTAACCGTTTTTGCACCAATTAGTGATTTCGTAAATTCTAGTTCACATTTAGAATCCTCAACAGTAAGAGTTACTGCCTCTGCAGTAACTGGTGATTTCGTACCATCAACCATTTCCAGCGATTCTTTAGATTCCTCAACACGAGTGATAACTGATGTTTCAGTAATTGATGACCTCGTACCTTCTTGTGATTCTGGAGCATCTTCAGATTTTTTAACAGAAGTTGTAACTGCTTTTTCTATTGTTGGCTTCGTAAAATCTTTCTCATCAGGTTTTTCTTTAGTTTTATCAACAACAGTCGTAACTGCTTCTCCAGGAAGTAATGATTTCGTATAATTTTGTGATTCTGGTGCATCTCCAAATTCTCCAATAATAGTAGTCACCTTTTTAATAATAGGTGATTTCGTAACTTCCTCTGTTTCAGGTACGTCTTTAGATTCATCAATAGTTGGTTCAACGTCCATTTCGACAATTACTGATTTCGTGATTTCTGCTGCTTCTGGCGGGTATTTTAATTTCTCTACAGAAAGCGGTAATGTCTTTTCAGTAATTGGCGATTTAGTAATTTCTCTTGCTTTGGAATCTTCAGTGGGCGTGACTATCTTTACTGTAATTGGTGATTTACTAACCTCATCTGTTTCAGATTCGTCTTTAGATTCATCTACAGTAGGTACGACTATATCTTCAGTAAGTGGAGATTTCGAAAATTCTTCTGCTTGTGGTGTGTCTTTCGATTTATCAACAGCCGTTGTAATTTCCTTCTCAGTAATTGGTATTTTAGTAGCTTTCTCTGGATCTGGTTGCTCTTCAAATTCTCCACCAATAGACGTGACTGCCTTGTCAGAAACTAGGAATTTTGTAACATCTTCTGATACTAGCGCCTCTTTAGATTCATCGACAGTAGTAGGATCTGCTTTTTTAGTAACTAATGGCCTCGCAATTTGTAATGTTTCTAGTACCATTCGAGCTTTCTTAACAGAACATTCAACTTGTGATTTTGTAGTTTCCTCCGTTTCAAGTTCATATTTAGACTCCTCAACAGTAGGCATGACTGTCTTTTCAGTAACTGGTGTTTTCGTAACTTCTTCTGTGTCAGGTTTAATTTTGGATTCTTTAACAGTTAGCGTAACTACCTTTTCAACAATCGGTGATTTAGTAACTTCTTCTGGTACAGGTTCCTCCTTCGATGCATCAACAGTAGACGTAACCGCCTTTTCGAATATCGGTGATTTTGTAACTTCTTCGGTTTCGGGTTCTTCTTTAGATTCTTCAACAGTAAACGTAACCACCTTTTCTACAATCGATGATTTCGTAACTTCGTCTGTTGTAGGCTTTTCTTTAAATTCTCCTACAGTGGACATAACCACATTTTCTAAAAATAACGATATCGTAATTTCTTCTGTTTTAGGTATTACCTTAGATTCATCAACAATAGGCATAGCCGCCTTTTTTAGAATCGGTGATATCGTAACTTCCTCTGTTTCATGTTCTAATTTGGATTGTTCAAAGGTGGGCGTAACCACTTTTTCAACAATCAATGCCTTCGAAAATTCTTTTGTTACAGGTTCCTCTTTAAATTCCTCAACAGTAGGCGTAACTGCCTTTTCGACGATTGGTGATTTCGTACCTTCCTCTTTAGATTCCTCAACAATCGGCGTAACTGCGTTTTCGACTATTGGGGATTTTGTAACTTCCTCTGTAGATTCATCAACAGTAGATGTAATTACCTTTTCAATTATTGGTAATTTCGTAACTTCCTCTTTAGAATCTTCAAGAATAGGCGTAAGTGCCTTTTCGATTATTGGTGATTTAGTAACTTCCTCTATAGATTCCTCAACAGTTGGCGTAACTGCCCTTTTGACAATTGGTGATTTCCTAACTTCCTCTTTAGATTCCTCAACAGTAGGAGTAACTGCCTTTTTAACTATTGGTGATTTCGTGACATCCCCTTTAGAATCATCAAGAGTAGGTGTAACTGCCTGTCCGACAATTGGTGATTTCACAACTTCTTCTTTAGATTTCTCAACAGTTGGTGGAACTGCCTTTTCAACTATTGGGGATTTCGTAACTTCATCTTTAGAATCATCAAGAGTAGGTGTAACTGCCTTTTCGACAATTGGTGATTTCGTAACTTCATCTTTAGAATCCTCAACGGTCGGCGTAACTGCCTTCTCGACAATTGGTGATACCGTAACTTCCTCTTGAGATTCCTCAACAGTAGGCGTAACTGCCTTTTTAACTAATGGTGATTTCGTAACTTCATCTTTAGAATCATCAAGAATAGGTGTAACTGCCTTTTCGACAATTGGTGATTTCGCAACTTCTTCTTTAGATTCCTCAGCAGTAGGTGTAACAGCCTTTTCAACAATTGGTGATTTCGTAACTTCTTCTTTAGATTCCTCAACGGTCGGCGTAACTGCCTTCTCAACAATTGGTGATTTCGTAACTTCCTCTTGAGATTCCTCAGCAGTAGGTGGAACTGCCTTTTCAACTATTGGTGATTTCGTAACTTCTTCTTTAGATTCCTCAACGGTCGGCGTAACTGCCTTCTCGACAATTGGTGATTTCGTAACTTCCTCTTGAGATTTCTCAACAGTAGGTGTAACTGCCTTCTCAACAATTGGTGATTTCGTAACTTCCTCTTGAGATTCCTCAACAGTAGGTGTAACTGCCCTTTCAACTATTGGTGATTTCGTAACTTCATCTTTAGAATCATCAAGAGTAGGTGTAACTGCTATTTCGACAATTGGTGATTTCGAAACTTCTTCTTTAGATTCATCAGCA
>JARJED010315039.1:0-27292 GCA_030264515.1 Sepedophilus sp. GC000190 | reverse complement strand
TAAAACGTTAGAAAAACCAAAAAAATCAAAATGGCTGCCAAAAATTACGGTGATGAGAAAAAAAATTATTATATAGGCTAAAGTACTACATTTTAGTTGCAGATTAGTGGAAAATTATTTAAAATTAAGTTCGAAAACCCATGGTGTGAAAATGTTAAATTCGGCATGGAATCGCCCATATACATATGCTAATTAAATGGAAGAGAGTTGGTCGTAATATATATATATGCTAATTGTTTTATTTTTATTTTAGTGTTGCCTTATTGCCTTTTTACAACTAACAGAGACCAAATTAAAAGCATGGACTGCAAAATATGGACGTTTAGATAAAGTTGTTCAACTATTGGAACAATATCGTAATTTTGTATCGAAAAATAATATTTTCCAGGAGTTTAATAAAGCTTATGTAGATATGAAAGCCGTCATTGAAGAATATAAACGCGATGGAAATATTGGTGTGTATTGAATATTTACGACATGCGTTTTATTTTTAACGTCTCCTTTGCAGATAAAAAAGAAAGTGTAGAAATAGATAAATTTATACGTGAAATTGGAGATCGATGGAAAAATGTATCTATGGAACTGAGGTGCGTACAAAGCATGCTGGAAGAAGTTGTAGCTTATTGGAGAAGATGGGATGCTCTGTCGAATGAATTTGAAACCTGGTTGATAAATGCAGAATCCGCTCTGACATTGCCCGAAGAACAACGGATGGAATTCTTCCAAGACATTTCTGTGTGGAGGGATAAATATCAATTATTGGGTGACACCGTCAGTTTTCTAATAGCAACATGTGAAGATTCAATTACAATGGAATTAAAAGATAGATACAATAGATTTACTGAAAGATGGGAGCATTTATACCCTCAAGTAAAACAATACAGTCATGCCGGTGACATATTAAGGAATCGTAAAGACTTTAGGTCTGGCTTAGAAATGTTGTCGAATTGGTTACGAAAAGCAGAAAGTATATTGGCCAAAAAAGAACTAGGTTCAACAAAACGAATACAAGATCATCTCGCTGATTTACAAAAGTTACAAAGTGAATTAGAAGAAGTTGAATCATTATTTAAAAATATCAGCAAAACTTTCCAAATGTTAATCCAAGATTTGGGGCGTGAGGAAGTTGATAAAATGATGGCCATTTTGAAACATGAAAAAGAAGCCTTAGTAAAAGTTAGAGCTTTAATTCCAATGCAACTACATCTTTTTAATCAGTTGCTTGTTCAGCAACAATCCCTAGATGGAGGACAGCAAGAAATTAATCAATGGTTGGATGAAGCTGAGGCTCATTTAACGAAATTAACTTTGTCTTGTGATCAAGAAAATTTACGCCAACAAGTGGATAAACATAAACAATTCTTTAGTAGAACCTTATATTACAAATCTATGCTCGATAGTAAAAACAAAGTATTGAAAAATATTGTAAAATCGCTAGATCAAAGTGCAAACTTAGATGTAGTTGATACAAATGCCAAAATGGATCAACTGAATGATCGTTTCGAATATGTTTCCCACAATGCACAAATGTGGGAACAAAAATTGCACGAAGCGATACGTTGTTGGTTCAATTTCAGCGAATGTGAACGTGTAATATCTGATTGGTTGAATAAAGCAGAACAATTAATAGCCGAAAAACATATTGACTCTAAGCAGGCTGTTGAACTGCACAAAAATTTCTTCGAACGTGTCAATGAGCGCTGGATACATGATTTAGTACAAAGCGCTCAAGATTTGTGCAATAGTCTTCCAAATGATCAACATAAACCTATAATAAATTCAGTTGAAAAATTGCAGTCTAAGTGGAAAGAAGTATTGTCCTTTGCGCCATTACATCTAATGAGACTAGAATTTAGATTAGATGAATCTTCGTTTAATTATTACGTCAAAGAGATTGAAAGTGAAATAAATGCTGAACAGCAGGCTTTCATAAAACAGCAAAATGTAGATGATATTATCAATCGACACAAATCATTCTTTTCGCATGAAGGCTTATTAAAAGAATGTAAAAAGTGTTTGGATAATTTGACTAAAATAGCAAGTACTTATGAACAATTCAGGCCAAATGATAAGGAATTGTTAAAATTACACGAAGAAGCTGAACATCGCTGGAAAACAATAAATACTAAAATTTCCAATTTAAGACAACAACTTGACCAAGTACCAGAAAAATGGAATAAATATTATGAAAATTTTAATGCAATGGTTGCATGGATGGATCAGGTGGACGCCACTTTAAAGAACATTTTGAATGATGTGAACAGCATGGAAGAATTTGAGCGTGAAAAAGCCGTATTCCACGTAAGTTTATTCTTATGTCAATTGATATTCATAATATATGTTATCTTTAAATTAAATCTAATAACTAATAATAAATTTAATTTTTATTGCATCAGTTAAAAAGGCTTATGGTAAATATATATTTTATATGCTTTTAGCACATTTTCAACGACTTTTTCTTACTTTAAAGAATAAAACATGGATTTACAAAGTTCTTACTACTAATTCATTTAAATAATAAAAATATAATAATGTATAAATAATTAAAATAATTATTCTCATATATACAGCAAATAATTATTTTAAGAATTATTATAATGTATTGTTTTGTAAACAGATTGTATTATTTTTAGAATATTTGTAAAGATGCTGACTCAAAGCGCGAAGACATGAAGTGGCTTGTACAAACATTAGATTCATTAAATTCTAATTGTCCTGAAAATCAAGCTGTTACTGAGCAAGCAAAATTGGAAAACTTAATAACAAGATATAAAAATCTGATTCCAACTCTTGAAATAACAATGGTTAAAACAGACGTCCTCTCTAAGTGTTACACTTATCGAAGAGAGGTACGAGAAGTTTGCATACTTTTAAAACGGGTAAAAGACCAATCTGTCGACCAACCACCACCTGAAAATTTAGAAGTAATAAGTAGTTTAATCAAACAACAAGAGTCCGCCATAAGTCAGTTGGATTTGCAAAGACCAAATATAATGTCTATGCTTCAAAGAGGAAAAGAGCTCGCGAAAGATATGCATGCTCCAGCCTTTGTTAAAGAAGAGGTTAAAACTTTAGAAACTGGCTGGACCGAAGCTTTTGATGAAACGTCCAACAATTTAAGAAAACTCAAGAGTACACAGGCATTATGGATAAATTACACACAACAGAAAAATGAAATTCTCGAGTTGTTGGCAAAGGCCGAGCAGGAATTAAAACGAATTTTACCGGGCCAATATAATTCTAGTAACTTAGCTTCTGAATTACAAGCTAAACAAGAAATGGCGATTCATCTTAGAGAAGTTACAGAGGAAATGTTGAGGAGATTGAGAGACTTGTGTGGCAAATTGGCGCAAATTGCACCAAGCGAGAAACAAATTGAATTAGAAAGAGAGGTAGATGTTATTGAGAAGCGTATTTATACAACCCTGGAAACTGTACAGGAACGCGTACTTTATCTGGAAGATTTTAACACAAAATGGAATACCTTCCATAAAAACATCAATGAATTACATCGTTGGACTAACCAATATGCTCCACAACTATTGAGTGATTCACAAGAGGATAATATAGCACCTGAAGATAGACTCGCTAAAACAGAATTATTACAAAAAGAAATAATTCATAAAATACAATTACTGGATACTTTAGGCAGTGAAGCTAAAAACTGGTTACCAGATGATAAAGAAAACATAGAAGCCCAAAAAATGAAATGTGATGTAATTACACTTCAAGAAAAGGTAGTAGCGATTAAAAGCAACGCAGCAAGTCAAGCCGCAATTGTTAGTAAAGACTTAGTTTCTTGGCAAGAATATCAAAACAATTTAAGTGAAATTAAACCGTGGGTTGAACAAGCAGAAATCAGAATCAATATGGGAACTGCTAAGCCTATGAGCATTGAAGAAGCTATCAATATGCAAAAAGAAAATCAACAGTTCGCAAGACAATGTGATCAAAATCTGAAAAAACTACACAGTATCATTGGAATATGTGATCAGATCCAAACCAAAACTAATGCTTCCGATGAAATTGATTCTATGAAGTCTAGATTTGTAGTTATACAAAATGCAAACGATCAAACTGCTGCTAAACTGGAGAAATTAGTTGCAAATTGCAACGAATTTGATAAAAATGCCAAACTTTTAGAATTTTGGATTATTGAAAAACAAAAACATCTCAGCGACGTTAATACAAATTTAAATTTTCAAGACCTAGAAAAACTCGAAATGGAATTAACTAAGTTAAAAAATGTCAACAATGAAATTTCTGAACAACAAGCTAAGTTGATTGCGTTGACACAAAATGCAGATTCCGTATTACAAGGACTTTCTCCTGAAGGCGCGGCTATAGTGAAAAATCGTGTTCAAGATTTGAAATTTAAACTCGGACATTTGGCAGAATCAGCTAGAGCGCAAATTAATAATATTTCAGATGCTATTCTGGCGCGCCATGAATTCCAAAATAAAATAGTAGATTTCAGTAATTGGGTTGATGATCTTAATAATAACATAGCACATTTAGATGAAATGAAGGTGGACAAAATAGATTCAGCATTAATAAATGTGCATGCATTGATGCAAGAATATTCTGAGAAGCAGCCCTCTTTTAACGCTATTTACAATGAAGTAAAGAAAATTACTCTTATAACTCCTAATAAAGATAACCAAGAATTAATCACAAAGTATTCGGCGCTAGTAGAAAACTATACTAGAATCGAACAAAAATTATTTAAGAAAAAAACAGCTTTAGAAAAATGGGTAGAGTTATTGAATTGGTGTAATGAAACAGGTCAGCATTTATCTCATATTAAATACCAAATAGAAAATCAAAACACCAAAGCAGATGATTTACTGAAAATAGTTCCAGAACTCGATCAGATTATTAACAAACTTGTTGTTTATAAAGAAGCCGCAAATGTTATAGATAAAACACCAATTGTCAGTATACTAGACAACACCGGAAGTCTTACTACCGCAGAGAATGTAGTACGAGAGATAGAAGTAAAATCAGTAAATTATAAATCACTTCTAAATGAAAAATTAAACAATCTTCAGAAAATTAAAACTCATTGGAATAAATTTGATGAATTGCAGAAAAACATTAATGATAACTTAGAAAATGTTAAAAAAGAACTAAATCTAATTGATATTAATATTAATAAACCAGCAGATTTCGAACAAGCTCTCGCTCAGATCAATAAGCTTAACGATTTACTTTCTGCAACGTCTGATTTGCGTAACAGTTTACAAAAAGAAGGCCAAGAGTTAATGAAACAAGATATTCAAAACGCCACAATTATACAAAATATTGTGTCCACAATAGAAAGTTCTTATGACAAGTTACACGATGAAATTAGAGAACAAAAACTAAAATATTCAGATATTATACATGCATGGAAGGACTTCCAAGAAGCAACAAATAGATTCAATGATGAATTAAATGGTATCCAAAACACTTGCAATACTTTAGTTACTCCCAATGACATAATCCAGACAAATGTAAATGTTGAAACAATCAAAAAGTGTTTAGAAAATGTGAAGAAAGCTAAATTCATTTTAGATAAAAAGGACAACAAAGGAAAAACTATTATTAAAAAGTCCTTAGGAATGAGCGAAATTGCTCCAATTATAAGAAATAACATACAGACGAGTAATGAAAATTGGTCACGCTTGTACGAACAAATCTTAAAATTATTACAAATTACCGAATCTCAAGCTATTATTTGGAAACAGATTGAGGATGCTAAAAATAATCTGTTGCAATGGTTAAACGAACAAAATTCTCAAATGACCATAGCTATTGAAAAACCTAATGAATTGGAAGCTGGACAAGCAAAACTTATGAAGTTTAAAGAGGAATTGCCATCTTATTTGAATCTTAAAAGGAGCATACCCAACAAATATGAACAATTAATCGCACTTACTGGCAGTAAAGAAATACCCAATGTTAAAACATTAATACAATTATTAGAGGATCAATTTAATGAAGTACAAACACATGCTGATAAATTAGAATCTCTTATTTCTACATTTGGCGAAAAGGAAGGCGACATAAGATCACAAATTAAACAGCTAAGTCAACAAATTGGAAATCTGCGTGAAGATATTATTAAATGTGAAGATCTTACAGGGGAAAATATAAAAGTTTTGGGACGTCTTATAAAACTAAAACAATTAAAGGAAGACTTAGTAAAATATGATGGTGCAATTAAAAAAATAGGTCTTCAAATAGAAGATGTAAGAAAATCATATCCTAGTGTGGTTGAAGGAATGTTGCCAAAAGAATATAACAACCTAACTAAGAGATTTGAAGTAGTTCTTCAACACACAAACAAAATTGAAAACTCGTTAGCAGAGTTTTTGAAGAAATACCATAATGAAAAATCTGCAGCTTTGCAACGTTTAATTCAGATATTCAAGGAAAAAATTAATTGGTGCTTGCCTGAAGCTGCAAGCGATAAATATAATTTAGAAGTAAAATTAAATGCTTTGGCTCCAATGGAAGATGCAATAAAGGATTGCGACAATCGTAAGTGTGAATTAGAATCATCTCTTACTATATTAGACGACGTGGAGGAGGTTGAAACATTAAAATTATTGACGACTGAGAAAGATAACATTGTAGTTGATTTAGAAGATTTGAAAACTACGTATGCTAACACCAAAAATATATTACAAAATAATATAGGTCTTCACGATAAATATGAAAAATTATCAGAAAGTTTCTCAAGTTGGTTAAAAGATACTGAAAATACCGTACGCATTTCTAGTATCCCACAAATTGATTTAGTAAACGTAGATGAAAAAATTAAAGAAATACAAGTTTTACAAACTCTTGTTAAAAAACATGATGACCAACTACAAGCACTCATTGATCTAAGTGATGAAATGATGAAAGAGATGCCAGAATCTAGAATAGGACAGTTTATTCAACATTTAAACACAAGATATCTAGCAATAGTGAAATTCCTATCTAGTTACATTGACAAGTTACATGAATTAAATCAATATAAAAAAATATATAGAAATAGCGTTACAGATGTGGAAAACTGGATAATAGAAGCAGAAGAAAAAGTAAAATCGTTTACACAGTTTACTTCAAGCGGTTCTACGCCAAATGAAAGCACACTTGAAGAATTGAAAAAGTTCGCCGCTGAACGAGAAAGAGGACAAGTTCTATTAAACAGAGCGGTTGAAAATGGAGAAGCGCTATTCTCTGGTATCACTTCAGAAAATAGAGATACTATTAGATTAGAATTAAGGTCACTAAGAGATAGATCCGAAGGTCTTATTGCACAAGTTAATACTATATATAAACAAGTTGAAGGAATATTACTTCAAAGACATTCATTTAATGACAGTTTGTCGCAAATAGAGTTATGGATTGATGAATGCAAAAATAAATTGGGAGATAAAATCGAACTTGATGCAACGTTACCTGAAAAGAAAGAAACTTTACATAAATATAGAAATTTACTACATGACGTAAACTTACACAAAAATATCTTGGAACAATTATCAGATAAAATAAAAGATCTAAATGATCCTGAAGCTAGTAACAAGTTATCACAGAGTTTGAATAATTATAAAATACTAGAACAAAAAGTAAATGAAAAATTAAAATTGGCAGAAAGTTATGTTGTAAACCATGAAGCGTACATTCAAGTTCTAGAAAAGTGTAGAGATTGGCTAAGTGCTCTCACGTCAGAGGCTAGTTTATTGGTAGACGAAAGTTCCACCGAACCTGCAGAATCGAGATTAGCTATTGTCGAAAATCTTCTAGGCCAAAAAGAAGAAGGGGACAAAATAATAGCATCTTGCAAAAAACAACTACAGTCAGTTATTAAGCAAACATCAAATCCTGGACATCCACCGTTAATTCGTGGATTTGAAGAACATGAAAAGAATTGGGCAAAATTCCTAAGTATGTGTTCTGATGCTGAAAGAAAATTAAACGAGATCTATAATAAATACGAACAATTTAGCGCTGTAATGGACGACTTGGAAATATGGTTAAAACAAATGGAAACAGGGATAAAAAATCAAAGTTTGAAAAGTACCGAAGAAACAAAATATGCTTACTTACAAAAACTGGAATCAATTAAAGACGAAATTTATAATAAAAATGTTGAATTTGATAACCTATTTGGTTTAGTACAAAATACAGGAGTAGATGTCGATCGATCAAATAAAGTATCTCAGCTAACAACTCGCTATCAAAGCTTAAAGAATTCAGTTAAAGAATATATCTATCGGTATGATGGGTATTATAAAGAACACAAATCTTTTAATAAAGACTATATTTCGTTTATAAATTGGTTATCTGGAAAAGAAACAGAATTACAAGAAATGAGCCATATAGTTGGCGATTTGACTGTTTTGCAAGAACGCCTACAAAAAATAAAACTAATGATCGATGAAAAACAGAAAAATAAGACACAGTTTGAGAATTTACTAGATCGAGGTGAAAAGTTATACTCTCACACATCTCCGGATGGTAGGGAAATCATTCGTCAGCAATTAAGGAATCTTAGAACCATCTGGGATGGTTTTGGAGATGATTTACATAACGCAATAAATAAATTAGAACAATGCTTAATGCAATTTGCCGATTTTAGTGCCACACAAGATCAATTGACAAAATGGCTAAAAGATGTAGAAAGAGCAATGCAGCAGCATACAGAGCTTAAAGCTACTATCCAAGAGAAGCGCGCCCAATTACAAAATCATAAAATTATGCATCAAGAAATAATGTCACACCAACAACTCGTAGAATCTGTTTGTGATAAAGCTCAACAACTGGTTGATCAAACTCAAGATAAATCTCTAAACATTTATATTACAAGTATAAAACAGCTATTTCAAAATATAGTGGAAAAATCACAAGAACTATTGAGCAATTTGGACGACTGTGTCGAAAAACATAACCAATTTAACATTGGTGTTGGTGCGTTCAAAGATTGGTTAATTCATGAAAGCGATATTTTAAGAGACTTGGAAGATTCCAGCACAGATAAAATTGATGTTATAAAACATATTAATGCGATAAAGAATTTAAAACGAAACGACTTGGATGGGAATAAAAAGATTAAGGAAATATCAGAGGAACTAACATTAATGACTCCCAGTACTGCGCCTAAAGGAATAACTATTTGTGAACAGGAGTTAGCTGCCTTGAAAGCATTATTAGCAGGCTATCTGGAGGATCTTGGTATAATTTGTTTATTGTATATTTATATATCTTTAATTATTGTAATACTTATAATTTACAGATAAAGCAATTAAAAAACGAGAAGATGAATTGCAAAAGTGGATAGAATTTGAAGAAGCATTAGAGGAACTAAATAATTGGTATAAACAAACTGAGAGTAAATTTCGCGAACAGCCGTTACAAGATACATTATCAGAAAAAGAAATGTATTTGAATAAAATCATCAAGGAAAAGAATGCAATTTCTGCAAAAGAAAAACATATAGACGCTTTTATCGACAAGAGTCATGCTTTACTACAAAGTAGCGGTTCACCGAAAATTAAACCACTAATATCAAATATAACCAACAGATATCAGAATCTGCATTCATTAAGCAAAGATGTTCTCAATAAATGGCAGAGTTTAGTAGATGATCATCAAAATTATCAAGAGAAACTGGAAGAGATTTCTTCATGGTTAACTCCTTTGGAAGAACACCTAGCTACATTACAACATGGCGAATTATCTAATAATTTTGAAGCAACTTCAAACAGGCTCCAGATTTTAATTACAGAAAAGGAACAGGGCGATATTAAAGTTAACTCACTTATTCTTATAGGAGAAAGATTGTTGCCAGATACGGCTTCATCAGGTAGAGAGATAATTAGAAATGAACTAAGAGAAATAAGGGAGCGATGGGATAAATTACACGATGGTACCAATCAAAATAATTTCACAATACAATTATAATTATAACATACTTTTAGGAATAAATATGCAACAGAAGCTATTAGAATCTCATTCTACTCAATTAAATTCATACCAAGAAATGTTGCAACAAGTATTGTCTTGGTTAGATTCCATGGAAGCTATCGTCAACAAAGATGCAGCCACATGGACAAATGTACAAGATATTAAGAGTAAACTTCTTAAATATAAAACAAATAATCAAGAAATACAATCCCATAGAAGAATTATAGAAGGTAATATATGTATTACCATTAATTGTTTGATAAATTATATTAATTAGATTCGTTTTAACATTTATTTTATATTTTATAGGATTAACTGAGAAAGGTCAAGCTTTAGTGCAAACTTGCAAAAATACAAAAAACGCAAAAGAGATTGATGAAGTGCTAAATGCAATTAATATGCGATATCACAAACTAACAACAGACTCGCAAGATATTATTAAACAATTGGAAGATTGCTTGGATGCATATCAGCAATTCTATGAAGCCAATAGACAATATCAAGATTATCAAAAACAATTGTGGGATCGTCTTAATAGTTACTCAGATTATAGTGGAAACAAACAAATTTTGGAAGATCGCATCGAAAAAATATTAGAAATTCAAGACAATATTAATGATTTCAATTTCAAATTAGATAATTTAGAAGATCTTATTGAGAATAAGATGACGGTCTTACCAGCACGTGCAATTGATTCGATGAAAAAGGATTGTGCAAATTTAAAATTCGATTTGAACAAATTTGAGTCATCATTAATAGAAGTTTTGAAGCGCATGCAAGATAAACTGAAACAATGGAATGATTACGAAAGCATAATTGATAGGTTAATGACGTGGTTAGATGATGCTGAAAATCTCTTAAAATCTTACGGACTTAGAAACACGTTAGAAGAAAAACAAGAACAACTAGACAGATATCAGGTAACTTTATAAAAGTACTTTAAACTTGGTTTTATTTTTGTGCATTGCAAGTTGGTAGATGAGAGTCTAATTTACACAAACCTGAATGTAACTATGTTTGATTTTTATTGCTTTTGTTAATAACTTGCTATTTTTCGTTAACATCCTAGGAGTTGTCTAAGGTCATCGAAACACGTACTAGCGATATCAAGATCTTCGTTCGACTTTCCGACCATTTGGAACAAGTAAGGCACTATATATGTTTTCTTAGTTTTTATTATTTCTGCATGTAAACATACTTTAGGAGGCGGATCTTCTTCTATTCAATTCTTATTTTCTTAAAAAATAGGGTATCTCTAGTATTTTAATATGGTATTATGTATTTAGGCATTGATACTGAGCATGCGACAAAATGAAGCCGATTTTGATAAAATAGCTGACGATTTTACTGAACTTGAGCAGATTAGTGGAGATACCAAAATTTCAATAAATATTCAACAAATTACGTCTCGATTCCAGTCGATACAAAACACTACTAAGGAAATTATAAAAAAATGTGAACAAGCAGTTGATGATCACAGAATATACAATGAGAAATATAGACAGTGTTCAGATTGGATTGCTGCGACTCAAGCAAGGTTGTTACACATTCGATTATATCTATTAAAATTGTACTAATACTAATTCATTATTTTAGGTACGAAGTTTGCCAATCAACAATTCAGTCTGGTAGTCATAAAATCTTAATTGAAGAATTAAAAGTGTTGGATGAACTGATATCACAACAAATTTTAATTAATCCTTTGTTGAATAATACGATTGAATTGGGAGAAAAGTTATATCAAAATACCGCATCGGAAGGAAGAGAAATTATAAGCAATCAGTTGCGAGAATTGCAACAGGCTTTGGAATCATTATATGATGGAATTAATAGTATGCATAGAGATTTGAAGGCAAAAATTAATAAGTAAGATTGTATTAATATAGTTTATGTGTTATTTCTAAATCATAAATATATATTTATTAGGTGGAGTGGTTTTGAAGAATGTGCTGATGCGATTAAAAAATGGTTGAAAGTTGTAGAAGATCAATTGCCAAAAGACTACGTACTCCATAGTACATTAGATGATAAACAAAGTCAACTTCAGGCGTATAAAATTATATTACAAGATATAGTAACCCATCAAGAAGATATAATAGATTTGCGCAACCGCGTTGATAGTTTGCCAGAAGTAAATGATACTATTAAAAATCAATTAAAGGCGATAACGGATAGACACAACAAACTACTAAAACGGGCGCAACACTTTGTAGAAAAATATGAGGAAATTGTAAACAATCACGAATTATTTAGCAAAAATGCTGTAGATACGTTAGAATGGTTGGAAATTTCTGAAAATTCAGTTTCCAACTGGGGGGATACAGATTTAGAAAGAATTTCTGTAATTACTAATTTAGATAGACTAAAGGTAACAAGTAAATATTAAGTCAATTTATACATTTAACATTCTAAATGTTTTCAGTCACTACAAGCTACGCTTAAAGAAGAAGAATCACGAGTAACAGGCGTTCGTTCATTGGGAGAAAAAGTTATTCCAGAAACATTTGATCATGGTCAACCAACTATAAGGAATGAAATTGATAACGTTCAACAAAAATGGAGTGCATTATTATCTCATTTATCTACACTCATTAGCGCTTTGGAAACAAAATTACAGCAATGGACAGAATTTGAAAGTCTTAAAGATAGTGTTATGACCTGGATTCGGAATATTGATACTAAGCTACATTCAATTGATCTGAAATCAACAACTAATGAAAAACAGAAACAGTTGGCTATCCTGAAAGATCTTCAGGGGGAGATACGTGCTAAAGAATTGGAAATTGATACAGTTACCGAAAAGGCCCAACAACTACATAGAGGACTTGGGCAAAGAAATTCTCAGATATCAGAATTAGGTATAAAATATCAACAAATTACTCACAAAGTTAAAGATTTGACTTCTAAATGGCAACAATACCTAAGTAATCACCAAGAATTCGATGACAAAGTAAAGCAATGTGAACATTGGCTAAAAGATATTACTGACAAATTAAATTTTTGTTCTGAAATTGAATCCGCGAACCAAAAAGATTTACAAAAGAAAATGGCCATACTTCAAGATCTGATATTATTTAAAGAAGAAGGATTTGGAAGAATCCAGAATCTTGTGGAATTAGCTCAAAATGTTTTGGCAAATACCGCTCCTGAAGGACACCTTCCCGTCAACAATGCTCTGGTTAATTTATCAGATCAGTGGTCAATTCTTGCATCAAAAATGATAGAAATAAAAGCAATTTTGGAAGATTCTTTAACAAAATGGGCTGGATTACTGGATCACTGCAAAGCATTGAATAAAACCATTGATTGGATGGAAAGTCAGTTAGCAGAATTATCAATTAATCAGAATAATTTACCTGAAAAGAAAACCCAGTTAGATCAATTACAAAGTGTGGAGGAAAAAGTTAGATGCGAAAAGATAGAAGTTGATAACCTAAAGTCGAAAGTAATAGAAATGCTGGATAGCAAACAGCAAGGGCAAGCGGCAGCACAAGCTAAGGCCATTTTGGATAAATTTGATAGTGTTTGCAATAAAATTACGGCTCTGCTTTACGAAAAAGAACGTCAAGTCAGAGACCATAAAACTTATAAAGATCTATATGAAGAGTTCCAACGTTGGCTCACTAGAGCACAAGAAAAGGTGCCGCAAATTAAACAAAAACCAATAGGTGATAAACTCACAATGGAAACTTTTTCTGGTCCATTAGATGCTTTGCTAAATAAACAAGCACAAGGCGAAATGCTCCTCGATAATTTAGAACACGCTGCTTTGGTTATAATGCCAAGCACTAGCTCACAGGGACAAGAAATGATTAAAAATGATAATAGGGCTTTAAGGGAATCATTTGAGCGTCTGTTTAAAGGTAAGTTAGAATATGTTTTACATACTTGTCTACTTAATTATATATATGTACTTATATAATAACAATTTATATGTTTCAGAGCTGAGAGACCAGCGGGATCAACTTGAAGTTGTACTGTTACATTGGCGCGACTACAAAGACGAATATGAACGCTTATCCGATTGGCTGCAACAAATTACCATTCTAATTAAAAATCAAAAAATTGCTCTTTCATCTACATTATCCGAAAAGGCAAAACAAGTTCAAGACGTTAACGATATTCTAAAAAAGCTTGAGACCGGTAAATTAGATATCAATAAATTTAATGATTCAGCCAAAATTTTGTTAAAATCTCCATTAGAAATTTATGTTAATAATCAATTACAAAATTTAAATTCGCGGTATGAAAGTGAACTAAATTTAGCCAAAGACGTTTTAAAGAAAGTTGAAACAAATCATGAACAACATAAACAATACATTGATAATTTGGAAAAGAGTAAACAATGGATCGATAACGCACGTGAATTAATAAGAAATTGTTCGGAATCTACGTCATCTACAAGTAAAGACGTTCTTTTGAAGCGACTTGAAGATATTCAACGTTTGTTACAAAAACGAGAAGAAGGTCAAAATTTAATACATTTAACGATAAATTGCGGAGAAAAGGTTCTTAGAAATACACGATCTGATGGACGTGAGCGAATAAATACAGAAATGAAAGAGTTACAATCTGATTGGGACAAATTAATAAAGAAAATGTCAACTGCGAAAGTGCATCTTGAAACAAGTTTATTGCAATGGGAAGATTATGATTCATCGTATTCCCAATTGCAACAATGGATAACTGATCGAGAAGCTAAGTTACAGCAAGTTTGTGAGCAAAAAGTCGTAGCTAAAAAGGGCCAAAGTGGTTTAAGTTCCTTACCAATAGGCGAACGTAAAGCAACTCTCAGAGAAACAAATAACATCGTGCAGGATATAGTTTCGTTTGAACCGATGATACAATCTGTTGCTTCAAAAGCAGAAGATTTGATGCAGGGTGCCCCAGCTACAGAAATTTCTACTAAATATAAGTCCCTTTCAAAACACGCTAAGGAACTGTATGCCAAACAGAAAAAAACTGTAGAGCATCATCAAGCCTTCGTGGATGCTGGTATGTGAAATTATTTATTTCATGTCATTAATATATTTTCACTTAACATAATAAAACTTAAAATAAATTAATCAGATTGGCGGCACTTGTCTTTTTTATGTTCATCAGCGTCAGTAGCAATCAGGGCTGCTAATATTTCCGCTTTTGTTGCTAATAGCTTTTGCTGCTGATACGACTCGTTGGCCATCAATAAGCGAATAACAGTTCTAGTTTTGCGTCTTTTCACCATATCTAAATGATCTTTCTTTACTTTAAGCCACTGTTCAGCAAATCGAAATTGCTTGTTCTTAACTTTAGTTCCAACGTTTTTTAATATCCTTCTGAGCTTTTCAATGTTTCGAAGCATCATTGTATATTTCTCCGTTTGATCTACAAACATTAATGGACTTTGGAGTTTATCAATTAATTTCTGATAGTATTGAATCCCCTCGTCGAGAACATCGACGTATTTTTCTTTTAAAGTTATAGCATCTTCCACAATATCAAACTGAAAATTAATACTATTGGCAAACCACTGTTTCACCAAATTTTCGGCTTGAATAGCAGCTAGATTTTGAGTTCTTACTAGTTGAAGAGCTCTATCTGATAATGTAGATGGGTTGACGTTATTTTGATAATAGGTGTTTATAACGTTTGATGAATTAAAATTAGAATATCCTTGATTTTGAGAATCTTCAGATAATGTTGTAGTTACTAAAACTTCGTTAGATTTATTTTGAAAATCACTACTTATAACGTTTAATGCTTCTTGTGCTTGAGCTTGAGCCACAGCTACATTGTCATTTTTTTGTAGTTCTAAACCTCCATTTGATATTGTACTATTTCTTAAAATTTGATTAGTACTTTCCTGAAAATTGTTCTTTGTATCGTTTAATGTTTGAGAAGAATGCAAAGAAGTATTTTTCTGAGCTTCAGTATCACCTACATTTAGACATACATTTATTTTTTCAATTACTCGATCTGATGTAGTAGTTTCGAACGTTTGATTAGTGTTTTCTTGAACATTGCTGCTAATAACGCTTGATACTATTGGAGAATATAAAGAGACATTTTCTTGTACTGCAACAGGAGTTATATTTTGACTCTTTAGTAGCTCAATTTCTTGATGTGATACTGTAGTAGTTTCTAAAACTAGATTGACGTTTTTTTGGAAATTATTGCTTATAATGTTCAATGATTCTGGAGAGCAATTGTTGGGAGCACCATTGCACTGATAGATAGTTAACATTAATAAGTGTATCACAATTTCACTGATATTCATAATATTCCAAACTAGACATGATTAAACTGAATGTTATATTCTGACAACTGACATCTTTTCCACGGAAAAAGGCGGAACTTTTTATGCTTTTTTTCGATTTTACATATTTTATTGAAACGGGCTATCTCCGCTGCTTTTACAGCGTCGTCCAGATATCGTTGTTCTTCTGAAAGACGGAATTTCAATACGGATATTCTTTGCCTTGTTGCCTCCAATGACATTTCATTGTCTTCCTTCAGATCATTAATGTTCATACACACTTTTTGCAAGTAACTTTCGACTTTTTTAGCACTTACCAATGCACCACGTATCTTACAAACTACATCCTGCGTAATTTGAGGATAATATTCTATATCATTGAATCCACTCTTAAAATCTATCTTTTGTATATTTTGTAAGAGTGATAGTATTTCTCGCATAAGATCAACAACAATTTCCTTATCACACATAGACGTATGTGCAGCTTCTGAAGCTTCAAGTGCTTTATTTGCCAACGCCAATCGCACCTTAAAAGCTGCTTCCTCCGCTTTTGCATTTATAAGTTTTTGATTGTGTATGGCACTATTTGCAGCTTCCTCTATGTCTGAATTAGTAAGACATTGAAGTGCGTTTGAGGTTGTCGATGGTTCATCATACTGCTGTAGTAATTGATCATCCGTTACCGAAACCACACTACCTGTGTCTTCGGTTTGTTCATCGGCATTTGAATTGCAGCAAACAAATTGATTTTCAGTTGTTTTTTCTATTTCATTGCTACCATTTTGATCTTGAACATCTGTGCTTACATTTACGTTACAATTACAATCAGTTGTTAATTCCTTCCCTGTTCGTAAATTAATGCTTTCTGTTCTGCCTTGACTTTGCTCTGTATCAATAATTTGATGTGGTTCTTCGATTATGAATTTATGTAATGGTTTTTTAACTCGAAGCGAATCTGGACGAAGTACATATATGCGACCATCATGCATATCGGCTGTTTTGTCTAAAACTTGAGGAATCTTCTCTTTTGTAATAACATAAGTACCGTTTTGTTGATTGTTGCTAGCAACATTTTTAGACTTAACTATATTCTTAAATGACGGTTTTGTATATTTCGCTGGGACGGTCTGTTCAGAATAAGTAAGAACTTTCTGACTTTTAGGTTCATTTATAGGCTCTAAGACCATTGGAGAATTTTGCATTGTAGTATTTTTTAAAAATATATCCGGTTCCTCTGATGATAGTGGTCTATTATTCACTTTGGCCAATGTCCTGTCCAAAACATTTCTGTTTATATTATCTATATATAAATTAATCTCTGGTGTCAAATCTGTGGAGCTTACTGAATTCGTAGTTAAATTGTCGTTAAATCGTTGCTCTAGTTCTAATGATTCTATTTTTGATAATTGAGGTTTCGTGGGTTTTATTTTTATATGTTCATTTTTTATTGGTGCACTTTTAAGTTGTGCACCAGATTGTTGCAATTTTCTTGAGTTATCTCCATGATTATGACTACCAGTATTGTTCAACATTGTAAATATTGCTCTGCTAATAGGATTAAAATTATATTTAACATAAAGTTCTTGAGGATTATATTTATTATTGATGTTTTCAATGTTATTTTTATTTATTAGCACTTTATCATGAGATAATTGAGAGTTTTTAAACTCACGATTATTTTCGTCAGTTTCCTCCAAACAGTTATTAGATTTAAAATACTCATCTTCAGGTATGCTGTGCTCTTCTATATGTCCTTCTGATTTTGTTCCAGTTTGATATTTATCTTGGACTAATATATTAGTTTTACTTCTATCGTCTCTTTGTAAACCTATATCTTGACGTGTAGTTTCATAAGTATAAGTATTTCCTAGTTCATCTTCATCTTCGTACATTGTAGTTTTCATTAGCTGATAAGTAGTGTATTTATTATATATACTATCATACTTTACCGGTTTAGTTTTAGCAGTCTTAATAAAGGATCCGTAATTGGTAGTAATATCAATACTGACACTTTTATCATTTGGTTCGGACATTCCATTAACAGAATTTTCTTCTTCTTCTTTCTCCGTATTAGCGCGTGTCGATTTTTGCGCTGCATTTGACATTACCAATTTAGATGTTACATCTGCAGGTTTTGGAGGACCAAGCGTAGTAGTTTTTACTTTGCATTTTCTCATTTTGAAAAAATTTCTAAAACCTGAAAACTTTCCACTGCAATTTTGAGAATCCGCTGATTCATTCGGTAGAAGTTTGATGGCATGTGGGCACTCTTCATTTGGTACTTCGACAACAGGTACATTATCAATAGTTGTTGCTTTCAGTTCCCTGACAGTTTCATTCACATCGCCGATTTTGGGTGAAATACCTGATAAAAGTATTGATGATCTATCCACATTGTAATCTTTTCCAAGATTAATGTTTACAACTGGTTCATCGATGTAATCAGATATAAATGATTTACTTTGAGGTGCTTTCGAATTTTGGTTCTTGCTGATTTTTAAAATATTGTCACTTTCTTTCATTAAAGATTCCAAAGAAGTCAATGTATTACGACCATATTTACTTTTTAATTCAGTATCTGCATCATATTTTTTATTTTTAAATTCCGAATTTGCATCCATCTTAGTATTTTGATCTCTTACTGCAATAAGAATTTATTTTTATAATTTCTTCATTATTAGCACAAATTACTACCTTTTTTGAGGAACTCGTTTAACCTTATATCTGGTAAACTAGGCATTACTTTTTTATTCTTTTTATACAAAAAGCTTGGAGTGGGTGGTTGCTCATATTTATGTGGTTGTTTACTTGCTGCGTATATCCTTCCAACTTGCATTCCATTTTGAGATGAACTATATGGAACTTCTGAAATCCTGGGAATATATACTGCATCATCGGCTAGCTGATCTATATTAGTTAAAATAGTGTTAATTGATAGAGGAGTTGGATTACTAGTGTGAACTTTTATTTTAGACAATTCTTCTTTCTTATCGGATTCGGACAGTTGTGAGTTATTGAGCGCAGGGTCTTTTCTTTTGAAATCTAGAACGTAATCTGGTTCTGTCTTTCTTTGTTGATGTTTACATACCTTGAAAATTTGAAAATCTTTCTTTAATCTATTATCTACTTTGTGATCTTCCTTAACAAATTTTATTTGTCTTAACCTGTGCGGCACATATTCGATTTCATCGATATATGATGATTTTTTTTTAAATAAATTGGAGTTCTCCATAATTCCATCGCTTCGAATTTTAAATTTATCAGCAGTATCAGAGTTCTTTACCAGCTTCGTATTAGCCCCAATTATCAAGATTAAAAACATTAAAAATATATAATAATAATTCATAATTTGTAAAAAAATTGACACTATCTACTGTCAGTTGTCAAGTGTACATATTTTATAAAATAATTTATTTGTGTGTTCTAATTTTTGTGCTTTCATGTCACTTACAGCTAATGATTTCGTTCAATGGATACGTGTCTCCAAAGAACGTCTTAGCAAATGCTCGGAGCCTACGGGAGATAAAGAATGTTTAGCTTCAAAATTATCTCAATTGAAGATATTACTAAATGAACTTCCGGATGGTCAGAAGAAATTGGAGAACGCGCTAGCGCAAGGCGATTCTGCATTACTTTGCGCAGGTGAAGAGGATAGAGAGGTCATAGAAGAAGAAATTGGATTACTGCAAGATGATTTTGATAGCTACGTGGAATCATTGAATAATGGCAAAACATTATTAGAAATTGGCATTGTCAAGTGGACAGAATATGAAGAACACTATCAGGAAGCGTTAGATTGGATTGGTAAAACGGAAGATTTAGTTCATAGTTACAATAAACTACAGGATAGTTTAGAAGAGAAGCGAACTGTACTTGAACAATTTCAAGTAGAACTACAAACATTGTTCGATTGGCAAAGAGAATTAGATAATTTGAATATGATGGCACAGTTACTGCTGGAGACCTGTGCCGATTCAAGAATTAGTAATGCCGTAACTCAGATGTCAACAAAATATAATGCATTGTTATCGTTGGCAAAAGAGATAATGAGAAGATTAGAAATGCATTATCAAGAACATCAACAACATAGCGCTTTATACCAAGAATGCCAAGATTGGGTATTTAGAACTCGCGATAAACTAAACGAGTGCCAAGACATTCCGAATAGCCTAAATGAAGTTAATAATAAACTGCAAATAGTCAAAGGAATTAGAACAATGTTAGAACAAGGACAAAATAAATTAAGATACATTTTAGAACTCAAAGAACGTGTAATTTTAAACACTGAACAAAGTGGTGCAGCTAAAATTCAAGAGGACACTGAAACCCTCAAGCAAGACCTGGAGAAATTACTATCGGATGTAAATGATATACGAACAAAATTGCAAAATCGTGCTACGCAATTGGAGGATGTCGCTAAAGCTCATAAGATTTTAATTGACTGGCTTCAAGAAATTGAAGCACAAATACAAATGGGCGATGATTTTCTCAATGATTTAAGTGAGAAGAAAGCAAAACTCGAAAAATTGAAGAATGCGCAAAAGGAAATTATAAGCCATCGAGAACTAATCGACAAGTTAAAATTGAAATTAGACGAATTAAGCACTTTAAAATCAGATGAGTATGAACTTTCTTTCAAGAAATATGAAGATCTGAAGGATCTATTGATAAAAAATATAAATTGTTTGCAAGAACAAGTGCAAGAACATGAAACATATAAGAGTTCTTACGATACTGCTTATGAATGGATTAGAAGGACTAGAATAGCAGCACAAAACTGTTCAGATTTACACGAAGATTTGGACAAAATAAAAGAAAAGCACATTACCATAACTAAATTGATCGAATCGTTTCCTGAGTGTGATGAATTAGTTCACAGAACTATTGAATTGAGCATATCTGTTATGAAATCAACGGGATCTGAGGGACAAGACAACATTAAATTAGAAATTGAACAACTTAACAACGAATGGGAAGCTTTGCAATATATGTGCAAAGAAACTCAACGAAACTTGAACAAATGCATGGAATCGTGGGCTGATTACAACCATGCGTATACTACTATGAACAAGTGGATAAATGATCACGAAATTTTGATTAATAAAGAATCAGAAAACGATGAAAAAACTCCAGAAGAATTTGAGAAATGCAAAGAATTACTGCAAAATGTGATTGCTGGAAAATCACTTTTGGAACAATTAAATGATAATTGTGAAACTTTAATGGATCAAAGTGCCCCTCTAAAAATAAGGGATCAAACTGTTCAATTAGCCACTGTATATTCGAATCTATTAGCAAATGCTCAAGCTCTAGTGAATAGAGTTGAGAAAAATCTGTCAGACCAAACGGAATTCCTGAATGCTAAGAAACAAATGGAAGAGTGGCTATTTCATGCACATGCAATTATTCAAGAATGTCTGGGAATGGACGACGAAGTGAAAATTAGAGCTAAACTTGAGAAAAGTCGATCGGTTTCCAATAAAATTCCAGAAGGGCAAGCTTTATTTACAACATTGCAAGACACATTTACCAAGGCTATAAATAATTCACCGCCAGATAAACAAGACCAATTAAGAGATGATATGAATAATCTCAGAACCAGCTGGGATCAATTATCTATGGACGTCAATTCAATACAAGCACAACTGAAAGCAGCATTAACACGCTGGGAAGATTTCAATGAAGCTAAAATTAATATCAATAGCTGGTTAACTGTAATGGAGTCAGCTTTAAAAGATAAAATTACAACAAATGGAGAATTGGGTGAAATGAAAACTTTATTAGAACGGTATAAAAACATGCAAACCGAAATAGAAAATAAAAACAATGACATAATTATTCTTGAATCTGAATCAAAGGAATTATTGAGCTGGTCTACAAAACCCGACATTGAAAAAGAGGTTGAAGAAATAAAAATACGATATACAGAAGTTTTAAATAATTGTAATATAAGACAAACAGAGGTTGATACCGAAATAGAAGAATATAATTTATATCATCAAGGATTACAAGATACCGAAAAGTGGTTGCTTCAAATATCATTCCATTTAATGGCTCACAATTCTCTGTATATATCAAACAGAGAGCAAACTGAAGAACAAATAAAACAACATAATGTATTAGTCGATGATATAGAGAATTACCAAGGTACAATAAACACCGTAAAAAATAAAGGCCAAGGACAAATTAATAGATATGTAAAGTCTTCGCCGATGATTCAAGAAACAATTGAAAAGCAACTTAAAAATGTTCAAGACAGTTATGATTCTTTATTAAATACAGCAATGCAAATTAAATCACGGTTATTTGAATCGTTAGCCAAATTTAAAGAATATGAAGATACCTTAGAAAGTATTATGACAAATTTAATATCATATGAACCTATCATTGAGGTAGATCTTTGTAAACCAACTAATAATTTAAGCGAGGCGAAAACCCAGTTGGATCAAGCTAAGGTATTTTAGAATTTCTAAATATTGATCATATTTTAGTTACGGTTTCCGTTTTTTTAGAATATGCATAACAAACTTCAAGCAGAGAAATCTAGATTAGCATTGGCTGTACAGGCATGTGAATCTGCCTCTGCGTCAATTAGCCGTCCAGGAACTCCAGGAAGTTTTATTGATGAAGGACCAACATCAATACCGCAAAGAGAATTGGATGTAAGAGCAAAATTAGAAGACCTTATCGATCAAGTAAGTATTGTAACTGTTTGCATGTTGCCAGTGTTTTAAGGTTTTGGCGTTTTTTTTTAAATTATTATTTAATAATACGCCCAATTAATATTAACATACTAAAGTTGTGCCTATTGAAAATGTTTGTATTTATTTTTTTGCACTGATTTTTGTTATGCTTTAAAACATAGAAGCACACAGAGTCTTCAGATTCAGATGATTCTGAAAATAGATTGAAGTTACTACTGCAACGTCTTGAAACGCATGGGTTTATAGCTAAATTGCACTCACAAATCGATAAGGTAGGTGCACTTACCTAACAATTTTGTATGATTAAAAATATTTGAACTTTACTTGCTTTACAATAAATTTTTGAAAACAGGTACAATCTCATCTTGGTAACCTCACATCAGTGGTTTCCGATTTTGAAGAAAAGGCAAAACAAAGATATGCTCTTAAAGACTGG
The DNA here is from genome assembly GCA_030264515.1 of Sepedophilus sp. GC000190. Lineage (NCBI taxonomy): Eukaryota > Metazoa > Arthropoda > Insecta > Coleoptera > Staphylinidae > Sepedophilus > Sepedophilus sp. GC000190. Next base: position 3,978 of record JARJED010315039.1, on the reverse strand, counting down.
ATATTAACACAGAAGACTGCAATATCCGAATGGAAATTAAAACCAACAAAATTGAGACCAGAGGCAGCTAAACTGGAAATAAATAGCATGAACGATTTACTAAATAGTATTTTTCAACGACGCAATCAACTATCAACTGACCTTCCAGGAAGTGAAAGTGAAAATATTGAATTGGAAAAAATGTTAGAAAACATAGAAAAAGATCTAGTAGATGTTATATCACAGAAACAATCAAATCAAGACTTAATTGATGAGTACCGGCAAAATATTCAAGTTATTAATAATTGGTTTGATAATTTAATCAAGCGCATTGATGCAATCGATAAAGGTTCAGGTTTAAATTGTACACAAAAACAGAACGCTATATTGGAAATGCAAGCAGAGTTTGAAGATCAAGGACCAAAACGAGTTGGTGAAGTAAAACGTTTGGCAGATCTAATTATGGAATTTGTGAATAATTTAGACTCGCAACAGGTAGAGGAGCAAGTCAAAGGTGTGGAACGTCGCTATAACGACATTGAAAAACGCCTCCAACGCAAAGCGCAAATACTAGAAACAACACGAATTGGTATTGATGATACGACCAACCAAATAGAGCAAGCCCGAGATTGGTGCAGAGTAGAATATAAAGAATTGCAAAAGGCGACTCCATTAGGATTTGAAAGTCGTATAGCAGAAGATAAACTGTCCGCCTTAAAGGCACTGCTTAAAGATACGGATAATAAGCTTATATTAAAAGAAACACTTGCCAAACAGATAGGTAATATGATGAATGAATTAGAACCATCCGAACAAAACCAAATCGACGGACTACTGAAAAATCTTGGAACAGAACAAGGTCTATTAGTAGAAAAAATTAAATCTGAAATTGATCGTGTAACTGCAGCTGCCAATACAAGAAATAATTTGGAATTAAATTTAGAAAAAGCAAAGGCTTGGATAAAAGAAAAGAATTTGGAAATCAACAAATTGAGCGGGCACCATCCATTAAAATCTCAAAAAGTTCAAGAAGAAATATCTCAGCAAAACAAGTGTGCTTCAGACATTAAAACATTTGGCGATGGCGATTTGAATGATTTATTTAAGTTGGGTAATAATGTTTTAAAAGAATGCAGTCCAGAAGATAGAGAACGATTACAAAAATTACTAGATGAGGTGAAAGATTCATATGAATCTCTTAAAAACGATTCTAAGCAAAAAATAGAGACACTAGGAGATTTACTGCAAAGCCGAAAACAATTTGAAGATGATATTAATACCTGCAATGATTGGATAAAGCAAGCAGAGGTTGCAACGTCTGCTGAAATTCGAGCTCCAAATCTTGAGGTCCTAGAGGAGCAATTACGTAAATATAACAAATTGAATGATGAAGCCAACAAAATACAAGATGACATAGAGAAAATAATAGAACGTTCAAAAGCTATCCTTCCTACTATAAGTGAAAGCGATAAATTAGAATTAAATGATTTATTAAATAATCTGAAAGATCGGCATAAAAGAATTTCAGATATTATTCATGATCGTACGGATGCTTTAATGAAAAATATTAATGAACAAAAAGAAGCGGCAAATAAAATAGAGGAAAGCATGCAGTTTATGGAAGGAATCCAAAACGAACTAAAAGAATTATCGAAGCCAATTGGCAGCAAAGTTGAAGATGTTCATAACGTTTTATCAACATATGAACGCATTCTCGGTGATTTAAAAGCAAACAAAGCTAAACTGAGCGATATCCCTGGTGCCAAGCGTGCTGAATTACAGAGCATAATAGGATTACAGGATGATTTAATTAAGCAAATAGAAGATCAAATTGCTAGACTGCGACATTTACTATTACTTCGTGAACAGTTTATTGCTTTAATAACAGAAATTATGACGTTTATCACAAGGTACACCGAGGTTGTAAGGGATATTGAAAAATCGGGAAATACGCTAGAGGAAAAAATAAAGCGTTACGATGACGTAATCATTAAAATTCAAGAATGCGATGCTATGCTAACTTCTGCAGCTGATAAAGGTCAACAAATCGCTGCTGATGGTTCAGCGCAAGACAGAAATAGTATAACAGAACAGATACAATCATTAAAACAGTCCTTAAACAATTTAAGAAAAGCTGTAGAAAAACAAAAACAGATACATGAAACTACTGCAGCAGAACATCGTAAATTATCTATGGAACTTGAACAAATTTTGGACTGGCTACATGCAAATGAAACGACAGTTCGTTCAAGACCATTGTTGAAACGTGACATTAAGAGTGTAGATGATGAGCTGAAAAAACATGCTGAATTAGCAGAAAATGTGAATAAGTATTTAGATAGAGTAAGAAAGGTCTACGAGACCACTCAACACGATACTAGTATGCCAGGTTCTTTACAAGAACAAATTTCCGAAGCAAAATCGCTCCTAGCTTGTTTGCCTAGAGAACTAGAAGAACGAGAAAAATATTTATTAACTAATAAGTCGCTACGAAAGGACTACCAAGGTTACAAACAGAAATTGGATGATTGGGTAAAAGAAGCCGAAATCCGTCTCAATTGCAACAAAGATGGAATCGATTTCGAAAACATATTAGCTGACTTAGAAGAACATAAAATATTCTTCAGTACTGAACTATCGATGAAAGAAATGGTTTCTCAAACAATTCAACAAGCTGCCGACAAGATTTGGCCCAGTCTTACTCCCAATGAACAAGAAGAACTCAGCAGAGAACAACAGCAATGTACACAGCAATTAAATAATACTCTAAACTCAGCCAAATCCCAAAAGGTGCAACTCGAACAAAATGCAGAATTGTGGAAAGAATATTGTGCAATACTGGATAAGGTTAAGGCGGTCATTGCTAGAAGCAAATTCATTGATGAACCAGTATCAACATTGGCTGGACTACACTTCAACATCCAGAAGATTAACCATGCACTCAATGATATAAATGTAAGTAAACTTTATTATTTTTTTAAATTATTCTTAGTTCTTAAATACATGTACTTCTTATATTGTTATTTAATATTATAATCTAAAGTTTATTACAAAAAGAATATATAAACCATCATATTGGATTAAACGCTACAAAAATTCTGACCAATTCGCTTCTCGGTTTACTGTTGTGATTCTTATGAACGCAACAAATGTCATGAGTCAGAACTCATGCGGTTGCTGATAAAGTAAAACGTTATATTGACTATTTAATCGTGTTTCATTGTATTTTGTTTAATCCATTAACTTAATTAATGTTCATTAAATTTGATCTAATTGTTATTTTATTGCATATTATTCTGGCATATTATTAGATTTTATTTGAATGGACTTTAATGAATTTTATGAAATTTCCTTGAATTTTCCTTTATTTACTTAAACGTCATTTAAAATTTAACAAATTTCGTGTATTTTCATTGTTTTTTACATTATCATACACAAGTATGACAATGAATTGTAATCGTGAAAAAAAAAGTTTTTCGGAAATTGATGAAAATACACGTTTTGGGGTCCCCTGAACACGTTTTGGCTATTTACAAAAAAATGTCTCTGTGTGTGTGTATGTATGTGTATATGTATTTTTTATGTCGCGCATTTTCTCAAAAACTATTCAAAATTCATGAACGATATTTTACATATGGGCATTATTTGATAGCGAAATGAGCCGAAAAGCTTTTGGTTGAAATTGTTCCAAGCGATCGAGTACTTTTCCTGAAGAGAAAAACGTACTTTTTGGGTAAACTGCCTTTTAGAGCAATTTTTGTTAAATCTTTATTTGAGATAAATTAAAAATATACATATATGTATGTATGTGTGTGTGTATGTATGTATTGGAATTTTGTCGCACGTTTTTTTTTAACTACCGAAACTTTTTGAATGAAATTTTGCATGTACGCATTATTTGATAGGGAACGAATTTGAAAAGCTTTTGGTTGAAATTCGTTGAGGCCATCAAGTACTTTACCTGAAGAGATTTGTACTTTTCAGATTAACTACCTTTTA
>JARJED010314966.1:0-16878 GCA_030264515.1 Sepedophilus sp. GC000190 | reverse complement strand
TTACAAAATCCGGCCATTCGAGAAAGACACTGGAAAGAGTTAATGAAAACTACAAAGGTTAAATTTGTAATGGACGAAAGCACAACTTTGAACGATCTACTGGCACTGCATCTCCACGAATACGAAGATGAAGTCAAGAATATTGTCGACAAATCTGTAAAGGAGATGGCTATGGAGAAAGTGTTAAAAGAACTGGCTAGCGTATGGACTGTTTTAGAGTTCGAAACTGAACTTCATGAGCGCAGCAAGCTTGTACTACTAAAAGCATCCGAGGAACTTATTGAGACTCTGGAAGATCACCAAGTGCAGTTACAGAATATGATGACTTCAAAATTCATTGGTTTCTTTTTTGATGAAGTCACCGATTGGCAAAAGAAACTATCCAATGCAGATCAAGTTATTTTCGTGTACTTTGAAGTACAACGCAAGTGGTGTTATTTAGAGAGCATTTTCATTGGTTCAGAGGATATACGTGCGCAGCTCCCAGAAGATTCTATAAGGTTTGATAGAATTGATAAGGAGTTTAAGGAAATCCTTTCAGATATGATAAAACAATTAAATGTAGTTAAGGCAACAAACAAGCCAGGGCTTTATGAGAAGCTTGATCATCTATTGAGTCAATTACTGGTGTGTGAAAAAGCATTGAATGATTATTTAGAAACCAAGAGATTGGCATTTCCCCGATTCTATTTCGTATCGTCTGCCGACTTACTGGATATTTTGTCAACTGGCAATCAACCTGAACTAGTGCAGAAACATTTGACAAAGCTTTTCGATTCAATAGCAAAACTTATTTTTGTGAATACTAATGATAAACTGGATACGAAAAAAGCACAAGGCATGATTTCTAAAGAAAACGATGAGCATGTACAATTCTTTGGAGTCTGTGATTGCACTGGTAAAGTAGAGATATGGTTAAATAGACTTATAGAAACCATGAGGAAGACTTTGCATGCACTATTTAAAGAAGCAATATCTACTTATGAAGACAAAGCTAGAGATTTATGGATCTTTGATTATGGGGCACAGCCAGCACTGATTGGAACTCAAATTTGGTGGACGGCAGAAACCAATATATCTTTCGCTCGACTAGAAGAAGGTTATGAAAATGCGCTTAAAGATTACCAGAAGAAGCAAATTTTACAACTCAATGCCCTGATTGGGTGGTTGTTGGGTGATTTATCTGCCGGCGATCGACAAAAAATAATGACTGTATGTACCATAGATGTACATTCTCGGGATGTTGTGGCAAAAATGATTCAACTTCGCGTAGAAAACTCGCAAGCCTTTCAATGGCAGAGCCAGTTGCGCCATAGATGGGATCGGAAGTTAAATGACTGCTTGGCAAATATTTGCGATGCGCAGTTCAAATATCAATACGAGTATTTAGGCAACACACCACGTTTGGTGATTACTCCACTTACAGATCGCTGCTATATAACATTAACGCAAAGCTTGCATTTAATTATGGGTGGTGCACCAGCTGGGCCTGCAGGGACTGGTAAAACAGAAACCACGAAAGATTTAGGAAAAGCATTGGGTGTCATGGTTTACGTATTTAACTGTTCAGAACAAATGGACTACAAATCAATAGGGAATATCTATAAAGGCTTGGCACAAACGGGAACCTGGGGTTGCTTTGATGAATTTAATAGAATTTCTGTGGAAGTATTGTCTGTAGTAGCCGTTCAAGTGAAGATTATTCAAGACGCTATTAAAAACAGGAAAACTCGATTCAATTTTCTAGGCGAGAATATAGTTATAATCCATACTGTAAATATAATTAATTTCATACTTTATTTTTTTTATGTGCCGCTAATTTCAGATTGGACTCTTCATTACCATGAATCCGGGTTATGCAGGACGAACAGAATTACCTGAAAATCTCAAAGCACTGTTTAGACCCTGCGCAATGGTTGTGCCAGATTTTGAGCTAATTTGTGAAATCATGTTGGTCGCCGAAGGTTTCCAAGAGGCACGTCTACTAGCGCGCAAATTTATGACCTTGTACACACTTTGCAGGGAATTGTTGAGCAAACAGGATCATTATGATTGGGGACTACGTGCAATTAAATCCGTGCTAGTAGTGGCCGGCTCCTTAAAACGTGGGGATCGTCAAAGGCCAGAGGATCAAGTCTTGATGAGGGCATTAAGAGATTTCAACATTCCAAAAATCATAACTGATGATCTTCCTGTATTTATGGGCCTGATTGGTGATCTATTTCCTGCTTTGGATGTACCAAGAAAGAGAAATCTGGATTTTGAAAAGATGGTGAAAAAGTCCGCAATTGATTTGAAGCTTCAACCAGAAGATGGATTTGTATTAAAAATAGTACAACTGGAGGAATTATTTGCAGTTCGACACTCCGTTTTTATTGTGGGGTTCGCTGGTACTGGCAAAACGCAAGTCTGGAAAACATTGAATCGAACTTATTACAATCAGAAGCGAAAACCTATTTACAGCGACTTAAATCCAAAGGCTGTGACTAACGATGAATTATTTGGCATTATAAATCCTGCAACGCGTGAATGGAAAGATGGATTATTTTCTGTTATAATGCGTGATCAAACTAATTTGCCGGGCGATGGCCCTAAATGGATTGTACTAGATGGGGATATAGATCCCATGTGGATTGAATCATTAAATACTTTAATGGATGACAATAAAGTATTAACATTAGCGAGCAATGAACGCATAGCATTAACTAAAGCCATGCGTTTGCTATTTGAGATTGCAACTTTGCGCACAGCAACTCCAGCGACTGTGAGCAGAGCCGGGATTTTATATATTAATCCGCAAGATCTAGGATGGAACCCATTTGTAGCTTCATGGGTGGAAACCAGATCACTGCAGACGGAGAAAACAACATTAACAATGCTGTTCGACAAATATATACCTGGGTTGTTAACCTGTGTGCGCACAAAAGTTAAAAAAATCACACCAATTTGTGAAATTGCCCATCTTACCATGCTAGCTAAACTTTTAGATTGTTTCTTAAATACATCAAATGTACCATCTGATTGTCCCAAAGAGTGGTATGAGATCTATTTTGCTTTCTCATGTGTTTGGGCTTTTGGTTCCGCATGTTTTCAAGATCAGATTGTAGACTGGAGGAAGGAATTCAGCAAATGGTTCACTAGTGAATTTAAGACTGTAAAGTTTCCTGCCATTAAAACAGTTTTTCACTACTACATTGAAGATGAAAATAAGAAATTTTTACCATGGAGTGACTTGGTTAGCTCATTCGAGTTGGACCCAGAAATACCTCTACAAGCCACATTGGTTAATACAGTGGAAACAACTAGAGTTAGATATTTTATGAACCAACTTATGGCTAAGCGAGTACCGGTTATGCTGATAGGTGCTGCCGGTTGCGGAAAAACTGTGCTTGTGCAAGAAAAACTAGCATTTCTTCCTGAATCCTACCAAGTACAAAACGTTCCATTCAATTATTACACAACATCTGAAATGTTGCAAAAAGTGTTAGAAAAACAACTGGAGAAAAAAGCGGGGCGATCTTATGGTCCATCCGGTAGCAAATTAATGGTTTACTTTATTGATGATATGAATATGCCAAAGGTGGATAAGTACTTCACAGTACAACCACATACTTTGTTGAGGCAACATCTTGATTATTCACATTGGTACGATCGACAAAAACTGACTTTGAAAGACATATTAAATATTCAATATGTCTCTTGCATGAACCCAACAGCAGGATCATTTACCATAGATCCACGTTTACAACGCCATTTTTGTGTATTTGCTATGAGCTTTCCATCACAAGAGGCTTTATCTTCGATATATAATTCAATTTTATCGCAGTACCTGGAAAATCCAACTGTTGGAATGACGCTCCCTATTCAACGGCTATGTGGTAGTGTAATACAAGCTTCTTTGCTACTTCATACAAAAGTAGCAGCAGCGTTCTTGCCTACTGCAGTAAAATTTCATTACATTTTTAATCTTCGCGATCTTTCAAATATATTCCAGGGTATCCTATTTGCAACAGGCAAAAGTGTTAATACTATCAACAAATTTATCCGATTATGGATGCACGAATGTATCAGAGTTTACAGAGATAAACTAACTGAAAAGAGCGATATTGATAATTTCACAAAAATATTGGTAGAGGTTACCAAGAAAAGCTTCGAAGATATGGATGAAACTCAAGTTATGGCAAAACCTCTTATTTTCTGCCATTTCGCTGAAGGAATTGGAGATCCTAAGTACCACCAAATAACAAACTACTTGCATCTTCAAACACTATTAGAGGAAGCACTTAGTGGTTATAATGATTTAATAGCTGCTATGCATTTAGTGCTCTTTGAGGATGCAATGAATCATATATGTAGGATAAATAGAATCATGGAAGGTCCTAGAGGTAACGCATTATTGGTAGGTGTTGGTGGTTCTGGTAAGCAATCTTTAACAAGGCTAGCCGCCTTCATATCTTCACTCGAAGTATTTCAAGTTCAGTTAAAAAAAGGTTACAGCATGAACGATATGAAAACTGATATTGCACAAATTTACATAAAAGCTGGAATGAAAGGTATAAGCACGACTTTCTTAATGACTGATGCGCAAGTTCCAGAAGAAGAGTTTTTGGTTTTAATTAATGACATGCTTGCTTCAGGAGAAATTCCCGATTTGCTAGCAGACGAGGATGTAGAAAATATAATAAACATTACACGGGGTGAGGTGAAAGTAGCAGGACTTCAGGACACTAGAGATAATTGTTGGAAATTCTACATAAATCGTGCTAGACTCCTCATTAAAGTCATGCTGTGTTTCTCACCAGTTGGTTCAACATTACGAATAAGAGGTAGGAAATTCCCTGCATTAGTGAATTGCACCTCTATAGATTGGTTCCATAAGTGGCCTCAACAAGCTTTAGAAAACGTATCGAGAAGATTTTTGGCTGAAATTGAAGCACTGCCACCAGATTTAGTAGATTCTGTATCGAAATTCATGAGCTTTGTACACGTATGTGTAAACAACATGTCCACAATATATTTGCAGAACGAAAAGCGTTACAATTATACGACACCGAAATCTTTCTTGGAGCAAATTGCTTTGTACAATAAACTTTTATGCGACAAAACTGAAAATTTACGTTATAGCATTGTGAGATTAGAGAATGGTTTGCTAAAACTAGCGTCAACTTCAGAAGAAGTGGATGGTTTAAAACAAGTTTTGGCAGTACAAGAATTGACATTAACTGAGAAAAACGCAGCTGCCGATAAGTTAATCAAAGTGCTAGGCACGGAAAATGAGAAAGTTGCCAAAGAGCAAGCATTTGCAAGTGAAGAAGAAGCAAAAGTCAAGACAATTGAAGAGGATGTAAGTGTGAAGGCAAAAATATGTGCGGAAGACTTAAAAGCGGCAGAGCCAGCTTTACTAGCAGCTCAGGAAGCCTTGAACACGCTCAACAAAAACAATCTCACTGAATTAAAATCTTTTGGTAGTCCTCCAGATGCAGTAATCAATGTTGTAGCAGCCGTGGTTGTGCTATTTTCTCCAACAGGCAGAATACCGAAGGATCGCAGTTGGAAGACTTGTAAGCTATTGATGAAACAAGTGGATCAATTCTTGTCCGATTTAATTAATTATGATAAAGAAAATATTCATCCTGATGTTGTAAAGGCTATACAACCTTATATTAAAGATCCCGAATTTGTACCAGAGAAAATAATTAGCAAATCGCTAGCTGCTGCTGGTCTATGCGCATGGGTTATAAATATCATGAAATTCTACGATGTCTTCTTAGTAGTTGGGCCCAAAAGAGTGGCATTAAAGAAAGCCATGCAGGATCTTACAGACGCCCGACAAAAACTAGAGGAATTAAACGAGCAACTCAACTTCCTTGAGAAACAGCTAGGAATCTTACGTAATGAATTTGAAGATGCAACGGATGCCAAATTAAAATGCCAAGCCGAAGCAGAAGCCACAGCAACGATGATCGATTTAGCAAACAGACTTGTAAACGGGTTAGCTTCCGAAAATGTGCGCTGGAAAGAATCAGTGCAGACCTTTAAAAATGCGAGTCTTACTCTTCCAGGCGATATTTTATTGGTAACTGCATTTATTTCATACGTGGGTTGCTTCACAAGACGCTATCGACAAGAATTAATTGATAAAAACTGGCGGCCCTACCTAAAAAATCTGGAAATACCAATTCCTATGACTGAGGGTATGGATCCATTAACTATGTTAACGGATGATGCGCAAATCGCAAAATGGAATAATGAAGGATTGCCCACTGACAGGATGTCCGCAGAAAATGCAACCATATTAACGAATTCTGCCAGATGGCCTTTGATGATTGATCCTCAACTGCAAGGAATTAAATGGATCAAGACAAAATATGGTGATGCACTTAAAATCATGAGGCTTGGCATGAAAAATTACTTAGACATGATTGAAATGGCAATTAGCAATGGAAGGATTGTACTATTAGAAAACATTGGAGAAACAATTGATGCTGTACTGGATACAGTTTTAGGACGAGTTTTAGTAAAAAAAGGAAGGTGCATCAGATTGGGTGATAAAGAAATCGATTATGATCCCAGATTTAAATTAATTATTCAAACGAAACTTGCAAATCCACATTATAAGCCAGAAATTCAAGCACAATGTACATTAATCAATTTCACTGTAACTAGAGATGGCTTAGAGGAGCAATTACTAGCCGAGGTAGTTAAGGCCGAGTGTCCCGATTTAGAAAGCCTGAAGTCAAACCTAACTAAACAACAAAATGATTTCAAAATTATTTTAAAAATATGTGAAGATAATTTACTGGAAAGATTGTCCTCCGCTACTGGTAATATTTTGGGTGATGTAGCACTAGTTATAAATTTAGAGACAACCAAAAAGACCTCAGCAGAAATTGCAATAAAGGCAGCAGAAGCCAAAATCACTTCTGTTAAAATTGACGAGGCAAGAGAACAGTATAGACCTGCAGCTACCAGAGCCTCGATAATATATTTTATTTTGAACGATTTAAATCGAATCAATGCAATCTACCAATTTTCGTTAAAAGCCTTTACCGTTGTCTTTAAATACTCATTGAGCATTGCAGAGCCTGCTGAAAAAATTAAAGACAGACTAATCAATTTACTAGAGAGCATCACATTTTCGGTTTTTATGTACACCAACCGCGGTCTTTTCGAATGCGATAAATTAATTTTTATGGCCCAAATGGCATTTCAAATACTGTTGAATAACGACGAAATCTCGCCAACCGATTTAGATTTCTTACTGCGATTTCCTGCAATGCCAAACCTGTTATCTCCCGTCGATTTCTTGAGCAATATTCAATGGGGTGGAGTGAAAGCCATGTCAGGCATAGAAGAGTTGCGGGGTTTAGATGCCGACATTGAAAGCTCTTCAAAGCGTTGGAAGAAATTCGTGGACAGCGAATGTCCAGAAAAAGAGAAGTTTCCGGGCGAATGGAAGACAAAACCTGCTTTACTTAAATTGTGCATGATGCGCGCTTTCAGGCCTGATCGCATGTCTTATGCCATAAAAGGCTTCATTGAAGAAAGGTTGGGATCAAAGTTTGTCATGGCACGAACTGTCCCTTTTGAAAAATCATATGAAGAAACCAGTAACGAAACCCCAACATTCTTTGTATTATCGCCAGGCGTGAATCCATTGAAGGATGTAGAAAATTTGGGAAAGAAATTAGGATTTACATTTGAAACGGGCACGTTTCACAGGTAACCAGACCAAACAGAACAGTAACAGAAAACCTTTTTCACATACTAAACCGAAATGCCTTATTATATTGTTGCATACAAAAGCATTGAGAAATATGGTTCATTTATGCATAGCAAATCATTTACATCTTTATACATATGTATGTAATTCTCAATATCTCAGTGACAGGACACCTTTTAAAATGTCAGAAATTTAAGATAATAATTTTAAAATCAGCTTTATTTTGTGTGTTATGTGAAAAAATAGTGTATACTATATGTTAGAAGTAGGAGCTTGATGCACTCGCTCACTTCGCTCGCTTGAGCATCAAAATCCTACTTCGTGCAGAAAAGCCTAGTATTTCTATACTTGTTGTACAAATAACTATTCACTGGCTCTGTTTTGTTACTGTTCTGTTTTTTAATATTCTTTATTTTCATGGAACTCTTTTCACAGTGTATCATTGGGGCAAGGTCAGGAAGTTGTTGCTGAGCGTGCCATGGAAGTAGCAGCCGAGCATGGCCACTGGGTTATTCTTCAAAACATCCATTTAGTAGCCAGATGGTTGCCAACTTTAGAAAAGAAAATGGAGCAATATAATGAATCTTCGCATAAAGATTATAGGCTGTATTTGAGTGCTGAAGCGGCTGCTGATTCTGCATCAAACGAATTACCGCAAGGCATCTTAGAATCGGCCATTAAAATCACCAACGAGCCTCCAACTGGAATGTTCGCAAATTTACATAAAGCTTTCGACAACTTTAATCAAGAAACATTGGAAATGTGCAGCAAAGAATCGGAATTCAAAGCTATCCTTTTCAGCTTGTGCTACTTTCATGCTGTTGTAGCTGAAAGGCGTAAATTCGGTCCTCAAGGTTGGAACAGAAACTATCCATTTAACATGGGTGATTTAACAATCAGCGTGAATGTTTTATATAATTATTTAGAAAACAACACCAAAGTCCCATGGGAAGACTTAAGATATCTATTTGGGGAAATTATGTATGGTGGTCACATCACCGATGACTGGGATAGGCGATTATGCAGGAATTACCTTGTCGAATATATGCAACCAACATTACTTGAAGGCGAGATGTATTATGCGCCTGGATTTGTAGCACCCCCAAATACAGATTACGAGGGGTATCATAGACACATAGACGAGCGCCTACCACCAGAATCACCATATCTATATGGACTCCATCCAAATGCAGAAATTGGATTTTTATCGAACATCACCGAAGTACTATTCAAAACAATTTTTGAATTACAGCCTAGGGTTTCCGGGGGATCAGGCGGCGTAGGTGTATCTCATGAAGAGAAAGTGCGAGGCATTATTGAAGACATATTCGATAAGTTACCGGATGACTTCAATATAGTTGATATGATGGCAAAAGTGGAGGATAGAACTCCGTTTATAATCGTTTGCTTTCAAGAGTGCGATCGAATGAATATGCTGATGCGAGTCATGAAAACTTCCTTGAAGGAGCTCGATTTGGGTATGAAGGGGGAGTTGACCATTACGCCAGACATGGAAGTGCTTGATAATGAACTATTCATGGATCAAGTGCCAGATGCGTGGGCACAAAAGGCGTATCCCAGCCTGCTACCTTTAGGACATTGGGTGAACGATTTGAGTTTGCGCATTAAAGAACTGGAAACTTGGGTGAGCGACTTTAATATGCCACCGGCAGTCTGGCTAGGTGGATTTTTTAATCCACAGTCATTTTTGACTGCCATCATGCAGCAAACTGCCAGAAAAAACGAATGGCCACTAGATAAAATGTGCCTGTTAACGGATGTGACTAAAAAACAATACAAAGAGGATTTCTCTGCGCCGCCTAGGGAAGGCGCCAACGTGCACGGTCTTTTCATGGAAGGTGCACGATGGGACATGCAGTCCAACACGATTACTGACTCCTATCTGAAAGAATTGTTCCCAGTTGTACCAGTTATATATGTTAAGGCAATTACCCAAGACAAACAGGATAATAAAAATATATATGATTGTCCAGTCTATAAGACTCGTATGCGTGGTCCTACATATGTTTGGACTTTTAATTTAAAAAGTAAGGAAAGGGCGTCCAAATGGGTTTTAGCAGGCGTTGCTCTATTGTTACAGATCTGAGGATACTTGTTTTATTTCTAAAACTAGTGCATATAGCTTAGTTTTATTTTAAAAATAAAGTATTTTGTTAATTAACTTAATATATTATCAACAAAATGTTTTTGTTAAGAGACATTTAATTGAAATTATACAGAAATCTAAGATTTGTGAAATAATATGACATTTTTAATAATTCTTTTGTTTTAATAAATCTGTGTAATAATTTATGAACCATATTAACCTATTCTTGATTACTCTTAGGTGCAGTTGCACGGTTTCAGCTTAAGTCTTAGTTTAGCTAAACCTTGAAGCTTCATGTGTTGCAGTTAAAAATAATAAAATACTTAGCTAAGCGAAACATTGTAAAAGTTGGCAGCAATGTCTACCAAATTTCATGATAAACTCTGTTTGGGTTCTATAATCGTTTATTTACAGTATTTATAACTTCAATATTAGTGTAAGCTGTTAGTTAAAGTAACATCCATAACAAATATGAGAACCTATAAAATTTTGGCTAAACTGGAACCATATATTTAAGCATTTGAGAAAAAGCCTATTCTGCGCAACACTTAAACTCAAAGCTAAAACTTAAAAAAAATAAGCTTAAGCTACAACTGTGTAACTGGGCATGAATGTGACAATGGCAGATCTAGGCATTATTGTTAGGGGATAATATATATTAATGTATGAAAATATAAATGTATGCATCTATTTGATGGCAAAGGAATGGTCATGTACCAAGTGACTTTTAATGATTGAAAATTATATTATGCTGGTCACAAATTTTAAGTCTTTAGTTGGCAACATCGTATGACATGGCATGCATAATTTCAAAAATTCAAAATAAAAAAAAATACAATTTCTCCATTTTCACGCTTTAATTACCTAACCTAGAAAATTAATCTAAATGACATATTTTGTCAACTGTTCGCAATCCACTTAATTTCTTTCAGTCATTTATAGTCGTTCAGTATATTCCCTATGGCCATTATATGGTTACGAAACATGAAGTATCAAAATTGAAGCTTTTGAGATGTGGTGTTAAATTTACGGTATTTTTGAAAATTATTTGTTATGGAAAAATATTTAAAACGAGTCTGTTTAGATTTTTTTTTATTGGAAATTCTTTGTGAAAATATTTTTTAAATGATTTTTTTTTATTTTTAAAAATATATTATTTTATTATACATGTAAATTAAGATGCTCAAATTTTTTAGAATTCTGAACTTGGGTCTTTTTTGGAAAACAGTTGTAAGTGATTCTAATTTATTTAAATTTTCAAAAATTATATATTTTTTAAATAGTTGAAAACAATTGATTTTTTGAAAAACATGAATTTTTGTAAATTTTGGAAATCTTTTCAATAAATGTTTTGGATACTGAAACTGAAAATATCAGTTTAACTATAAAAAAAAACATTTCATGGATTAAAATTGCTACTTGAGCTTGAAGAGTGCCACTTAAAAGTGACAAATTACAATTAAAAAACCAAAATATCAATTCAAATGTCAAAAATTACATTTCAAACCGTCAACTGTCCTTGGATTCTAGAAGTATCTGTTTAAATAAATATGAAAAATTACATTCCAACTATTAAAATTACTACTTGAGCTTGAAGTATTCAGTTTAGAAGTATCAAAATACAATTTAAAAACTCAAAATGTCAATTCAACTGCCAAAATCGACATTTCAAACAAAATATCCTTGGATTCTGCAAATATCAGTTTAACTATAAAAAAATATATTTTAACAATTAAAATTGCTACTTAATGATTATATAAGTACTAAAAAGTTCAAAGAGTCAATTCAACTGTCAAAAGACATTTCAAACCTTCAAAATGTCCTTGAATGCTGAAAGTCTATTCAACAGTTAAAACAACATTTGAAACTGTTCAAATATAAAAATTGACATTTTAACGAATAAAATTGCTGCTTGAGTGCAACTTAAAAGTATCAAGATATAATTTCAAAACTCAAAAGGTCAAATGTTTTTAGAATTCTGAAAATATCAGTTTGACTATTAAAAATTAGTTACCATTGAATAAAATTGCTATTTGAGCTGGATGCGTACCATTTAAAAGTTACAAATTACAATTTAGAAACTCGACATGTTAATTCAACTGTCAACAACGACATTTCAAAAGGATATTAGAAAATATCAGTTTAATGATTAAAAAATACATTTCAATGGTTAAAATTAAAGTTGCAAAATAGGATCTTAAATGTCAAATTAAAAACTAAATTCATAAAATGTAGAAAATAAATTTTGACTGTTAAGATTTTTCTGAAATTTTGAAATATTACTGTGAACTGACAAAATACAATTTCAATAATTAAAAACTTAAAAAAGGATATTTCTACAAAAAATGTCAATTCTGCTTCAAATTGTCATATAAAATCAAATATTTATGATTATTTATTGGTTAAACTTCCAAAAATGCAATTGTAACTGTAGAAAACTGAAAATGTTTTAAATTTAAAAATTAATTTTAAATGGATTAAACTATCAGAAATTGCAACAACTATCAAAAAATTACATTAATTTCAAAAAGTCATTTAAGGCGGTACAAAATGACATTCCAACTGCTAAAGTGTTGTTAAACTTCCAAAATATCATTGCGAACTGCAAGAGTTTATCTCGGTAATATTGTTAGGGAATGGGTAATTGTATTGTTGCTAGAGGAGTAATGTATTGTTGCTAAGGGGTAATATATATAGGTGTATATAAAACATACTTTATATTATATACTTGTTAATAACTATGAAGAAAGAAACAAGTTCTTGCAATAATGCAAGAAATAGATATCAATGAACTTTCTGAAAATCTTAGGGGGAATAATTATTCCATTTACCCATCCCCTAGGTCCGCCCCTGATTTTACTGAAATTAATGTATGTACTTACAATTTTTAAAGATGTTGTTACGAGTATAAATTTGTATGTTCCTTACCTGAAAAAAAAAATTGAAATTAAAACTTTACCTAGGCTTAAATTTATAAATCATTTCTTTAAAATTAATGAAATTCAAACAATCTTGTACCATTTGAATCAATTCCTTCATAAATATATTTATGTACAAGTTACGGAAACATCAGAAGGAGAACAAACAAAGAAATAGAGGAGAAACTAAAAGGAGACATGGTAATAACAGTGATAAAACAAAGTAGAGTGAGATGGCTGGGACATGTATGGAGAAGGGAGGAAGGAGAAACAACAAAACATATAATGGAGAGAAAACAGGGAAACACAAGAAGAGTGGAAAGACCTAGGAGGACATGGATGGTGGAGGTGACGAGGGACCTGGAGAGAGTAGGAGTAAAGAAATGGAGAGAGGACACAGGAAACAGAAGGAAATGGAGAGAGATTGTAGAGAGGATAAATAAAATAAAGGAAAAAAGGAACTAATCCATCCGTAAAAGGATTTATAAACCTCTACAATAGGTGGAAACCTGAGTACAAGCGCCAACATACATACAAGTTATAGTTAATCTTATGATATATCACCAGAATTGGTCACTGATGAAGTTTCATTGCATATCTCAAATTCAATTTAATTTTGCGTAAGATGACCAAATTTTGAAAAAAATCCAAAAAGGGAAACACTCTGGCAAGTTGTTATTATGTTGTACTATTTTTTAGCTGACATTTTCAGGATTTACAAAGTTTCTATTTAATTTTTCATGGATATTGAAAAGTTTTCATGAAGATTCTATGAATTTCAAAAAGAATTTAAAGTTAATTTATGTAAAAGTGTTCATGGGATTTCAAAGGTTTTAATTTATTTCTTGATGAAAATCAAGCCTTATAAGGATATTCAAAGATTTCCCATCAGTTTTTTCAAACACCATTAAGAGTGTTTATGTTTTTTTTTTATTGCTCTCAAGAATTTCATAAATTCCGTTTGATTTCTCAAAGATATTGAAGAATTTTCATTTTCAAGGCCATTTTCAATGAATTTAAGAAATTCCATAGATTTATAAAAAATAGTTTTTTTTTCTTGTATTTCAAAGACTTCTATTGATTTTTCAAAGATATCTAAGTGCATTTCCATTTTCTTAAATATTTTTAAAGTTTTTACTGCATTTTTAAACAGTAGATCTCAGATTGAACCAATTTTTTTCTGGTTACCTATATACCATTCACAACCAAGGTGTACAGGAAGTGAAGCGCTGTTGTCAAAATTAAGGGCCGGCTTTAGTAAATTTCATAGTGACATAATGTTTTTTTTTATAGAAATATAAGGTTAGTTTTGATACAAAATGTGAAAATGCGATTGTTCATCAGCTGTTTTTTTCTAACCAAATATAACTGTTTAAGTCAATGTCGAATATGTAAAGCCCCAGATACGGTTCTGTCTCTGGCATATCACGTGACTTCCTGCACATGTCGGTTGTGAATGGATGAAATCACACAAAACCGTAGAAGGCCATGATGCAAAATCGTTGCTAGGCATAATTAAAGTTGTTATTTTATTGTGTGTCAACTTTACAGGACACTACAAATGCTATATATTGATTTTATTTTACAAATAATACATTAAACAATCAAAACCAAAAAGAAAGAAATAATCTTTATTTATATCGGATGTAGGAAATTGTAATTATGGGCGATAAAAAAGCTGAAGATGAGGAGGACCCCCGAATCGAATTCATCTTCAATTATCTCACGAAGACTGCAAAGCTTAAACAGGATAAATGGATGAAGATGATCAGCGTCGATGAAAACAGGGTGAGATCATCACTTCTTACATGCTCGTATTATGAGTTTGATGAGTCTACTACAAGCCATATAGATCAACTGAATTAAATTCAAAATAAAGCCAAAACCCATCTACTAACAGTATTTTTTCAAATTTTTAAATTGACTTTTTATAAATGAAATGTCAGTTTTATAACTTGAAAGTCAATTTTAAAAATCTTTGTGGTTAAAAGTAAATTGAAAGGCGACAGAGGAAACTGTAGTTTATTACAGAAATATTATTTGCTTTAACAAAAACAATCACAGTACAGTCAAGTGCACATACTTAGGACAGTTTTCAACATCAGAGCAAAAAAGCAGACTGTAAAAATGAAAATTAAATAATAATGAAAATTCCCACATATTGGTCTCCGTTCTTACTTTAGCTTCACCAAACAACTAATTTTGTATCTTAGTTTATTTTGCACTTACTATGTAATTCAAATTTCTGAATTTATTTATTAAATTCACCAATTGTTTTTTTTTCTGTATTGCATCTCCATCTACTGGCTCTAAAGGTTGCTTCAATTGTAAGTCAGAATTTTATATGAGAGCATTGTTAATTTGAGCTGAACAAAGAATGATGAACCAAATCAGTTATAGTTTTAAGTAGGAATACCGATACCTGATAATTTTTGTACCCGGGTACCTGAAAATTACCAGATACCTGATAAAGAAGTAATACCCGATAATTACCCGATACTCTATAATTACTCAAATCAATATTCATCTTATAAAAATATTATGGAATGTCTAAAATAAAAACTATTAAAGTTGGTTCAATATATTTCATATAAAAGTTAAGAACTACAAAAAATATTATTATTTATTGTAAACAAAGCTAGTATATTTTTTGCGATTTCAAGGATTTATCTGGTTTTCGGGTGTTTATCGGGTATTTCTTGCGTTTTCGGGTAATTATAAGGTACTGGTACTCAAAAAGATTACCCGGGTCCATCTTATCGGGTACCTGGGTACTAGGGCACCCATTGGTATCCCTAGTTTTAAGTAATGCATATCTATTATTTCAGAAACTGATGATGCAATTTTTTACTGATCCAAATACCATGCTGATGCTGATGGTGACCAATTCTGCCGGATTGCTGCAGCCTGTGCTTACATATCAGTCGGGCATAAAAAGTAAGATGTGCTATTTCATTAAAAAGAGGCCGGAGGTTGTGACAATGAAAAACTGGCGAGAACTGTTGTGTTTCGGTGATATGTCTTACAAGGCCGTAGAAGAGCTTGTCGCATTGGCTGACAGCATATTCGGTCCTTTGATGACCAGTCATGTTAATACCAGCACATGGCCAGCGATTATTGTACATGGACTCAAAGAGGCAGTGGATAACTTCAACAATACTTTATACCAGGTATAGACCACCCACATTAAAATTGTAATTCTACACCAACATTTCGTGAGGTTACTACTACTTTTGAAAAAATGAAATCAACTGATTCTTGAAGACAGAAACATAATAAATTTCACTACACTGGCAACAAAACTAGTTTTGGATATATGTGACATATCTAAAAATCAAAGTCAAAAATTTGGGATGTAATAGTTCTGGGAAATGAATCGATTGGTCAGGATATGGAAATATGGAGATATGCATCCAACCAATCCTAGAGTTCAGACAAGAAGATATCTAAAAAATATGAATTGTTGGGTGGAGCTACTTTTAAATTCTGATTTAGAAGTTTTGCTCTTGTGGGGACAGACAGTGGTGACAGTAAAGACACACATGAGGAAAAGGCTGAGAGGACAGTAGAGGCCCATAGTGGAAACAGTAGGGGTAGATAGAGGAGGCAATAAAAGTGGATATAAGTCAGGGTTCGAAGGATATATATCGTTGATATATATCATGATAAATATCATATATATCGCGATATTTATTTGTTGATATATATCGTCCCGATTTCCAAAATTCACTGGGCAAGGAAAAGGTCGCAAAATTGGTATTATTATTTAAATATGTATGGACCCCCAAAGGAAAAATGTAATTTGTAATATATTTGGGAGGCAGGGAGAAAAAAAATAAGTGATAGATAGAGATTGTTGATTTTTAGACGCTTCTGAACAAAGCATCTATTAACGACATCATGAATTTTGATTTTGATGAAATTTGATATCTGGGCTAGTAAATTAAACTTATCAACACACTTAATGTCATTGCTGTAGTTTCATTTTTAAGAGTATTTTAAAAAATCGATAAACAGTTATATTTATTAAATTACCAAATATATGTAAAATTTGATAGTATCATTCGATTATCAACACAAAAACTATAACTTTTGTTCTTTATACTTTTTCGGTATTTTAAAAAATAACG
>JARJED010314609.1:0-10984 GCA_030264515.1 Sepedophilus sp. GC000190 | reverse complement strand
TGATAAAATTTTAAAGAAATTCTTTTAAATTTCCACTGTTTTTTATTTCTTTGTTAAAATTTGTCAACATTTTTTATTAAGTCTTTGAGATATTTTTAATATTCTTGTGTTATCTACGCAAAACTTTCAGAAGTTCATGAAAATATTATTTTGGAAAATTGATAACTGTGTGAGATAGTCCAGTGGAAACTTCCAATTAAAGAAATCAAAATTTTATTTTTCTCTGTAAAAATAATCTCCATAACATAAATACATATTCAGGCTGATTACAAAGTATGGAACAAATTCGAAATCTCGGAAATAAAAAAAATGCTTAAAGTGTGAAAGAGATATACTAAGCTTTAAATTTTTAAATTGTTCTACCCTACATGTTATGCCTTTTTGGTTCATATTTGAGGAAGTAATTGAGGAAAAACTACAAAACAAAATAAATTCGAAATTTTGGAAAATATATATTTTTTTAAAATCCAGGTATTCCGTGATTTTGGTTTGAATGAATATAACTTTCGAAAGTACCTATACTTTCGATAATCATATATTGCGCCTTCTGGCCATAGAAAAATTAAGGTAAAATTGTTTAAATGGCAGTACTCTACATGTGATAAGTTATTGGAAAGCTAGTCAAATGGCGAGTTCAACAAAGTGTGATTTTTAAAATTGATTCGTGTAATATTATAGAGGAACACATTAAATTAGTAAATTGTTCATAATATACTTTCTATTGTAGGTTTATAAGCTATAATTTGAAGTGATTGTCTCAGATTAACTAAACAAGACTTTTAAAGTTTTCACTGCAGTTAACATTTGTTAATATTATTACATTGCCAATTATAATTAAGTGTTAATGATGTAATCAATTAATGAGTAATTTAAAATATTGAAACTCAAATCATATTTAAACCTTTAGTCCCAATCATACTTTTAAACCAATGGTTTTTATTTCTATTAAATCATTAAATACATATTAAAAATATAATTTCCGCAAACTTGTTCTAATTTTTTCTTCATTCAGACCTTGCCACCTTCATGTTCCCTTTCCTCGATCGATATTAATAAAAGTTGCGCCTTATTAATTTGCGGCAAGATTAAAAATCTCCGCGCAGTAACATAAATCAATTAAAATGGCATTAATTAATTAAAACTAAAACGAATAATTAATTAGCGCAATTAAAGCGCTTTTATTCTTTAACGGCGCAGCAATTAATTATGGTTTCATCATGTGTAACACTTAATTAATCCGAGCCGATTTGTACGTACACGATCGAAATTCGCAGACAACAAAGGCAAACGATACGGGGGAAAAATTAAGAAATAAATGGACGAACATTAATCACGAATTATACGTGAAATGGCCTGGAACTGAAAAATTTAATGTTAATTCTCCACAAAATGAAATATATACATGCGAGGTGTTGTTTTTAAAAAAAGTATTTTAGTCAAGAATTCCACGAATGAACAAAATTAAATAAAAATGATTATTCATCGTCTTTTTTTAAATTAATTATGTGTGGATTATTTAGCTACATTTACTACATTGTTCATATAAAATGAATAGATCGTTATCCTCTTCATAATTTTCCGTTTCTTTTGGGAATTTCAAACTCATACGTTAAGCACATGTTCGCATGTATAGCCAAATTGAATGGGCGAAAAATATTTTTTGTTATATCACAATTTTTTAGTTTTATTTTATCTAAATTATTTTCAAAAATCCACCGACTGCGGTTGGTAGTATGATATGATATGTGAAAAGGTCTTAGGGCCAGTTGCACAGTTTCAGCTTAAGTGTTAGTTTAGCTAAACAAACTGAATTTTAAACTAAAAACTTAAGCGTCATGTGTTGCACAGCTAAAAATAATAAAATACTTAGCTAAGCGAAACAATGTAAAAGTTGGCAGCAATGTCTACAAAATTTCATGATAAACTCTTGTCTATTTGGGTTCTATGATCGTTTATTTACATTATTTGTAACCAATATTAGTGTAAGCTGTCAGTTAAAGTGACTTAATTTAAAAATAAAAACGCGATTCCTGTAAATTTCACATTAAAAACTTTTCGAAATAAATATACAAAATAGCAATAAATAAAAGTACTTACCAATCAGTAGTATGCATAATTTCATTTTCAATTTGTAGTAATATCAATTTGGTCTTATAAAGTTAGTGATAAAAACCATTTCATCTTCATCACTATCATCAATATTAATGTAAAGAATAACAGCCATAAACATAATTTATAATGAAAACGGCAACACAACCAACAATTAGGAAATAACCTAAAATATTTTGACTTAACTGGAACTATATCTACCGCTTAAGTATTTATGTATTTGAGGGAAAGCATAATCCTTAAACCAATTCTGTGCAACACTTAATCCCAAAGCTAAAACTTAAACTCAAAAATAAGATTAAGCTGCAACTGAGCAGCTGGGCCTTAGAAATAAGGTATAACAATTTTTATTTATTTTTTTATATTTTTATAAAAAAAAAAAAAAATCACAGCTTAATTGATAACAAACACATTAGCAGATGATAAACAAATAATGTTGATAGTTCCAGTAGCAAATAAGGGGTATCAAGACTTCAAAGAATGTTTCGAAAGACTATATTTAGAAATAAATTTGCTTAAAAAGGAAAATAATTCTGAAATAATTTTACAATAAGTAACTGCAGCACCGAAGCGCGATAAATCTATAAGTTTTATGAGCAACAACCTCCATCAGCTATATAGCTTCACAGAGTATTCAAGTGAAGAGATGGAACAAATGGAAAATATGACTGAAGGCTTCACTGAAGCTAACTTACAGAGGACTATACAATTTTAATCTAGTTCTGAGTTTACAAGAAGACAACAGATATGACAATCTACAACAAATAGCGAAAAGCGTCAGGTGATTAGGA
Organism: Sepedophilus sp. GC000190; assembly: GCA_030264515.1. Classification (NCBI taxonomy): domain Eukaryota; kingdom Metazoa; phylum Arthropoda; class Insecta; order Coleoptera; family Staphylinidae; genus Sepedophilus; species Sepedophilus sp. GC000190. The sequence continues at coordinate 8,084 of JARJED010314609.1, read as the reverse complement.
TATTCTAAATATCGAGCATAAACATGAAACACTTATATAATACTCAAACAATATTACCAAGGGCCACTTAATACCTACAGTACAGGGCAACATTTTAATTTGAGGAGACTCGACGACAAGTAGCAAAAAAAAAATCGATACAATTGCGACTACTCTTAGGATCAGACAAATAATAAAATTCAAACCTTAAAATTAAAATAACTTGAGTTGGTATAGACAGAAATTCAAATATAAATTGAAGATGATAGTAGAGCAAAATGACAAGGTTCCTTAACGGCATTAACTATCGCTTTTCCCAACTTGCTGATGTATATCATGATAGGCATAATATGAAAATGTATTAAAGATTCCACCAAACTAGACGACAGGAAATCATTAGACGCCTACATAGATTGGTATCGTCTTCAGTAACTTATACATCTGCGATTATATACTTCTCCTCAATATGTAACCTTTACTTCTAAGATACACCTGTTCATCCATTTTCCATTTTCGAAACATCCTTTCGCTTTTTTATTTTCGTGGGTTTCTATTGCTTCTTCTTTGTCGCCATTTTATGATAATATAAACTTCCGTAGAGGGTAATAAATAGGACAAATATGGGATAAAAAAGGTAATAGAAAATAAATAGTCAAATTAGAGTTTATTGATGTAATTACTTGTCTCCAATCTTTGCCCTGAGTTGCCCTTCCATCAGGAATATTTTCTGCGAACGTGTATGTTTCAAATCTAATCGGTTGTCTTCTGTTCTCATAAGTTGTCACGCCTGTTTCTACATTTATGTAGCTATATATTTTTTAATGTCTATTTCCTTAATTTTCCACCGAATCAATTCATTGCACTTTATATCCGGCATTTGTATTGTTACCTTTTATTTTTCCACTTTTCATTGTTTGACTCTTAAACCTACCATCTTTTTTCAGTTAGATTCCATATTTCTGCGAAATATGTTATAGACGTCAAGATATTTGAAAACTAAGGATTCTTTTAAAATAATTAACAAAAATTATATGGGCATACTTTCAAAATATAAATTTCGAATTCTTATCTCGCAAATGGTGCTTACCGCGGGACATTAGTCTTTCATCAATTAGTTGCAGTATTTTTGTACACGCTACAGCAACATTTAAAGAAAACAACAACACACGCACTATATAGTATGTATACAATAAGACTATAGTCATGGAAAAATGCGAAATCTGCAATTATACTATAAACCGTTTCATCTCCTTGTAGTGTTGTAACAATAAGTACTAGGTATAATCATAAGCACTGTAAGTTTTCTGATTCCTAAACATTCTGTGTCTTTCGGAAGACGTACAATGGATGTAATTCTGGATACTATTTTGCTTGTTTGTAGAAGTCGGAAATTGAAATGTTATCCAAGCAAGGGGTATACCCTCTTAATGTTAAAGCGTTTCTTCTTATAAGTGATCTTTTGATCGTGTTATTAAATAGAACATTTACAATTTTCTTTAATATATTACTTCTAGAAGAAAGTATAGATAGGCCTCTTTTAGCTTTGACCCCATAAATATTCCATGTGCAAAGGTAGTGAGTCGTGAATCAGCTGTTTTCTGGATACGATCTTCTTCGAAGGATAATAAATTATGAAAACTTGTGAAAATATCTGTGGGTGTGTGTACAGTACTGGTGGGATTTCGAGAACTTTTGTAGACAACTCTTCCATTCCTGGTGCAGTTCTTAGTGATACATTATTTATGTTTAGTTTCGTTTACTAATTAAATTGTTTCTGACCATCTATTTGGACATTGCGTTTCTTCCTCTTTGTCTGTGAAATTGGACTATGTTCATGTTCATTCATAATATCCTAATTATCAAAAATTTGTGCTATTATTTTTTCATGCAATGGAGTGCACTTTTTATTCTAGAAGTAGTGTGGCTTAAATGTTTTGAACAAACAAAATTTGTTTGCTGTGTTATTTCTTGCACATAGATTAATGAAACAAGTCAAAGGAAAGTCAAAATTAATAGAAATGAGATTACGATTGTTATATGCTGCACTAAGGATGTGTGTGGAGTGTGGAATTTGACAAAAAATCTTAAGAGTATATCAATATAGGTCATATCCTATAGCAACATAAAATTTTAATCGAAAAAACCAACTCGGCAGTGATATCAATGCTTCTTCCCACAGACATCAGTTCTAGAACAATAATCATAACAATTTCAACTTATCAAAATATATGTGTCAAGAAGATAGGTGAGAGGTACCCCATAATACATCATTAACAAAAATATCAAGAGTAAATTAAAGAATCGTCTATTAAAAATGCTGTAAATAATTGATAATCCTTGGACACCAAAAAGAAGATGAATAAGGCAGATGGTTGATCAGCTAAAAAAAATTGAAGAAGGTTGTACAACCAGACAAGAATGTAAAAATACAAAAAATCATTCGATTTCTATGAACCTAACGAAATTTCTCAATAATAGTAAATATATGAAGAATGGAAGAAGTATATTAATTTTTTTTATAAAATATGTTAAAAGAATTTGACTAGTTTAGTCAACCCAATAAGAGGAAGACCAAGAATCTGCTGGCGGCATAATGTACACGGATATACGCAGTAACTTCTCGTCATCAAAAAGTAATCAAAATTTTTCAAAAAGACCAGCAAGGATTGAAACAAAGGCATAAAAAAGTCAGAGTCTGGAGAAATAGGAAAATCATTCCATATTCGCTAGAACGTTAATAGAAATGATTCTATTATTAACGGGCATAATAGAATAACAAAACATTTTCCAATTCTCCAGATGCTTAGAAATATATATTACAAACGTTTCTTTTTAATAGCGAATATTCGTAATGAAGAATACGGACTCTTAAAACTGTGCCAATTAAACTGTGATTGTCTTCCATTTGCAAGCCAAAAGACATGATAAATTTTATTTACAATGATTAAAAAATCTTTTTATTAATTTTTGCTAGTTATTTTTGTGTAAAATGAAATATATTCTTATATTTTACTTTACTTTAGATTTAAAGAAAACTATTCACGACACAGTCTTTTTGTCTTTCAACCTATTTGGGGTAGCGTTTCGGAGGCAAATCTAGACAAATTTAAAAAAAAACTCTCGGTCTATTACTAATAACAAAATAAATTATTGTTGCTCAAATCTTATTTTCATTTTTAATGTCTTTAGCTATATTCATTTCAAGTTATGAATAAAACAGCCATTTAAGTTATTGCCTATTGTAAACACTGCACTTAACAGGTTATCATCACCAATTATCTCTATTTTTTTTATTAAATTATATTGATGTGTAAAAGTTCAGCAACACTATATCATGTTTTTCCATTATCAATAATATGTTTTTTTTTTAAATACATGAACTGCTTTATTTTTAAATATGTAATTTTTCAATTAAACGTGTTTTTAATTAAAAGTTGATAGTTTGAATAAATAAAATATAAATATACACACATACAAACATACAAAATCGATATTTTAATTAATATTAATTCTATTAATACGAACGTGAATTGACACGATACGCTAAAATATAATTGCATTTTTATTTATTTAATGCGCCGACGATTACCATTTGCATGCATAATGTGCGCTGGCATTAAAATGAAACGTCTATTTTTCAGAGGCATGCAACGAAGTGTGTAAATTTAATCTATAAATTATATGGTCCAAGACTAAAGTGACCATGTAAAATTGCACTTGCAATTACACTCGGGGCATAAATAATGGCGTGGACTGCACAATTCGATAAGGCAAGCACATGAACGCGACTACAAAATAATTACAAGCGGGGTAATGGCACTAATTGATTGTAATCTTGTACTGTTTCAGTTTTTTTTAATAGTGCACTCCTTCAATTTGTAACTAATTTGTCTTTCGATTCTATACATAAATATATAATGTTGCAGAACGGCAATGAAACATATTACTTAATACAAATTAATATACGTGCAAAGCTATATTTTATAATTTAAAATTTAATTGTGTTATAAATAAATCTTATAACATCACAATGTAATACATTCATATCGACTAATCATTACTTACTTATTTGAATTAATTCACTTTCTAAAGAGTTGCTATTTTAAAATGCATTAGTTATTACTGATAATTAAAATACATACTGAGAGATAATCCGGTAACTGACAAACAAAGTTGTAAAATATCTAATGATAAATGTCTGTTTTGACTATTATAGCTAATTATGTTCTCAAGTAACATGATTAGCAATAACAGTCAAAACACAAATTTTTCATAAGGAATGTATGTAGGTATATAATTAAATGAAGAACATTTCATTTAAAAATATTTGTTTTTTTTTAAATTAATATTACACTCATTTAGTTAGTAATTAATTTGTCATTTAATTCAATATAAGATTGAATGTATCAGACAGTTAAATATATACATATTACTTATTAATGCAAATTTATATTCTAAGCTATAAATCCAAATAACATGGATGATGTAACGTTGCTGTTATTAAAAATTATCAATCGAAACTGAAAATGGCAATAAACAAACATTAAAAATAAATCTAATTTGGATCATTTAGAATCCTAATGATCGACTTCATTTAATGTATTGAATCATTTTATAAAATAATTCAGAACCAAAAAGTACTTATTTCGTGTATAATTCTAAATATTGATTTTATTTAATGCAATTATTATTTCACAATAACTCATGAATTAGTGTTTTTTTAAATAAATCTTTCTAGGTGAAATATTTTAGAAATAACAATTGTAAAAATTAGATGAACTAACTGCAAGTTTAATTTTTATAATTATTAGTCATATTTTTCTAACAAAATTATATAATTTCATCTAATCAATATTAGAAATATATATATTTTTTTTAGAGAATACCATTTATTAATTAAATACATAACAATTTCTTTAATCGCACAAAATAAATGGCAACCCTATGCAGTTTTTTGTTTACTTGCAAACCCTCATATCATATATATTCATTTCTGATCAGGTCTTTAAAAATATATCATTACATATTTTTTTAAATAATCAACGAAACATCATTTCCACCACTAGCTCTCGATAATGCAGAACGAATGTTTGCTTCTTTTTCAATTCCTGAAATCAAGCTTCATCAACTGAACTTACGAAATACTTGTGTTGAAAATCTGACCTTATTATTGTATTTTTATGAAACTGTTTTAATTAAAAAAATGTTGCCCTGAAAAATGGTAAAAAATTCAATTCTATTTTGGTCCACATAATAATAAATAATACCTGAAATATGCAATTTTCGTTACTTAATTATTTTGGTTTAAATATCTTTTCATGAAGTTTAGAATTGCATGATCATAACAAGTTCAGTTATATAAAGTTTAAATTAAAATTTAAATTCTGCATTGATAAGGGAACCAGCAACATCATTAGTTGCCAGGGCTTATCAATGCGGAATTACGTTCAGCGTTGGCGTGACCCAGGGTAAACCACGAGGAGGTGCTGATACGATTTTTTACCCCAACTTTTATAATTACCTACTGCACTAATTAATGTACAACATAATGTAGTCGTGTATCTTCAAACCTGTTCCATCCATATTATATTTTAATTCGCATAAATGTAATACCCAAGGCAGGAATGTTTATAGCGTATATTTAAACTTGAAACGTGGAACAGATATGAAAAATTGTAGCTCTTTAGTGCAATACACGACTTTGTTATCAATAAATTATAATTACATTTTCTCTTTAAATGGATGTTAACTTAAATTAAATTAGGTACTAAACGACATTAAGGCCCCGTTGCACAATATCGAGTTGAGAGTCGGCGTAACTAAGCCTGCGCTTTGTAAATCCTGACTTTAACATATCATCGCATTGTACATACTGAGCTGGTTGCGAGCTTAATATGCGGACCATTTCATAGAAAAATATTAAGGTTTTCAGTCCTTTTTCAATCATCATCTCAGCTGTGTGTGATGCCATTACCGAATTCGTACGGATGTACGCGCACCACCCATAACTCAGAGTCGTTCGACCCACTGGCCCCATCTCGCACAGCACCCAGCGAGCCCAACCGGGATGAATCGATAAGTAATTGATAATCTTTGATTATAAATTGCAACCAAACGAAAGCAGGTGGATATTTGCTGTCGCGAACTTTATTGTACAAAAATTCCTGCTCTACAAATTAGTTTTTATAATTTTTTTATGTAGTTTTGTTATTTGGGCAGCGTTCGAAGAAATAGCTCGGAATGTACCATTTAAAAAATAATAATGTTTTTTTTATATATATAATTCGGGTCGCTGGAAATTCCAACAGTGTATTTTTGAGTTCAGCATAGCTTTGTGCATCTAACATCAAAATCTCACTCTGCTACTAATTCATTGCCTGGACTAAAACTGAAATATACATTTACTGTTGTGTTTAAGCTCGCCGTAAGCGGCCAATATTGGGAGCTTAGCGAATGCTGCTCCTCCAACCTGGTTTAACTACTATGCGTCCCTTGTAAATCGCAAATTTTGCATTTGAGGGCGGTTTACGACAATCCTCCACTCGGCTCGTCCTAAGCCGCTATTGTACAACCGGGCCTAAAAAAATATAATAAACCGAAAAGTAGTGAAGAATAAAAAATAAATCTTTAAAAAGCGTTAAAGTTCTTAAATATTTCTAAAAAATTCTTAATACCTACGTCTTGAAAATATTAAATTTTTTCGATGCATTTTTTTAAATCATGACATTTTTTAGTATTCCAGAACACTTTTTAAGAATCATAAAAAATTTGGATCAAAAAGTGAAAATTCTTTAACAATTCAAGATTTTTTTTGCATAGTCTTGTGTTTCATATAGTCGTGACATTTTTTTCAAAAATTCTTTATAAACCTTGAAAATATTTTCTTCCTGAACGTGTTTGAAGCTTTAAATTCGTAAAAATTCTTACCAAATTTCATGCAACTTCATGAAATATCTCGTTAAAGGTTAACACACACTGGCGCGATTTTTCGTCGGAAGCAATTTTGGCGCAAAAATTAAATTCGTGCCTGTGACTCATACTAAAGCATTTTGTTTTGCGTTTTCGCATTGTTTTCCCATCGTCGCATTTAATATAGAAGAAAACTAGGGAAAACGCGAAAAAAAAATTCTATCACTACTGCCGCCGAATAATTGAAAATTTTCGCATTTTCTCAGTAAATTATTTACCTTAAGTGTTTTTTTAAGAAACAAATTTGGTTTCATTTTCTATTCAATATATTTCAGCAAGCATTCGATGAATCTACAATATTGGTCTTTTTAAATATTCAACTATAAATATTATTTATCTACAAATAAGATTTATTCATATCACGATGTACATAATGAATTACCCTATCGTCACATCATCGTCACATAGTGTTTTATTGAAAAATTTGAATACAAATGACTTAATACGTTATTAAACGGACCATTATCTCGGGAAACGGTGGACTTTATACTACCATTTTTATGATGTTTAATTAATTTAAATTTATGTAATTCATTTAATTTATGTTCCTACCGAATCCGCGTTTAACTCTCGTTTGCTTATCAATATCTTAATTGTTTTTCTTGTGGGGAGTTATTTATACATTTTTAAAATTGGGCATATCGCCTCTGAAATCGCGCTCGCCCGGACTTGTTTATGTGGCATTTAACTGCGCATTTACATATCTCGGAAGAAAAAAGAAACACAGATTCCCAGTTATAAATTTTCGGTTTGTTTTAGAAAGCGCGTCTAGGAAATGAGCTGTTAATTTGTGAAGGAAAGGATAAAATAAACTGAAATAATAAGGATACTTTCTTTAGAGAAACACTTTAACAGGAAATTAAAATTGCAATTTTTTTTAAATATAAATAATAGTTAACAAATCTAATGTATATAATTTTGATTTTTTTTTCTATATGATGCAAAACTATATATTTTACATTTTTGAGAAAATGATTTTAATAGGTTCAGTATAATTAACATTAAAAGCAGCAAATTCGTAACATAATATTTATGTTCTTCTTCTTCTTAATGTGCCCATCCGTTATCGGATTTTGGCGATCATCATGGCGATCTTTACTTTGTTTACTGCGGCCCGAAATAGACCGGTTGTCGGT
>JARJED010313837.1:0-10433 GCA_030264515.1 Sepedophilus sp. GC000190 | reverse complement strand
TCTAAATATTGTTTGCAAGGTAAAACTCATTGTTTTCAAAATTTTCAAAAATCTATGTTTTGTCAGTTATTGAGTTTTACCTCTAAACCAACAATATGATTAAATTTTAAGTTAGAGCATTTTGGAAAATGTATGTTGGCATAGGTGTAATTTTAAATAATATCAAAATGAATAATCTAGTATTGTATAAGAGTATATTTATGTTAATTGGCCACATTAAATACAAAATTAACTTTTTTTTTATTAGGTGAACTGATGAAAGAAGAGGATGTATTAGAGTGGCTGGTCCAGCACAAGAGTACCGGTGATGACGAGGATCTCATTGAAGATGTTACATCCAAAACTCTATCTACTCTTATAGACAGCGTTGATAATCTAGTCGTTCTCTTCTGTAAGTATTCAATTATTCCAACATTTATTGTACATAACTTGGATAACGGGACAACTAAACAATAGCAATTTTTGAGATATCTCTATCTTTAAGTATGCCTTTTTGAGGTCAACATTGTAATAAAATGGAGACTTCCATAAATGCAATTTGTGTTGCAAGAGAGCGGAAGTCTCAATATTTCGGGAGAATAAATAAACTTTAATTGTGTTTTTCTCACAATTGCCAATTTTGAGTTGTCGCGTTATCCAAGCCTATTTCATTCCGATATTTATATTTTTACTTTGAACCATACAAGAATAGTTATTTATGCAAATGTGTAAAGTATGAGTTTTTGTCACAACTAAGTACGTTTGCTGTACGAGTTGATAGGCGAGTGCAGTAATTCTTACTAGTAAAAAAACTCAATTTACACAGGAGTTTCATACCACATTTTTTATTCAATAATGAATAAAACGAATTAGAATGAGTGTATTTTCTGTTGTTAGGTTTCACCACAGAACATATTTGATTATGCACCACGGCACGCCACGACGTAAATAAGTTTACAGATTACTTCAAATACGTGTGTGTAAAGCGTTATTTCACGCACTGTTCGGAGTGCGTGACATTGTCAATTTCATGGCCGGCGGTTGTAAAAAAATAACTATTTTATATTATTTCTATTTATCCACATGAACTCAAAATCAATATATTTGTAATACAAACTATAATTCGTTTTTGGTCCTTTTGCGTTATGTGTTTCAGTTTTTGGAAAGCATTTTAAATATTTCTTTATATTTCTCGTATAGATGACCACGGTGATGAAGACTCCATGCAAGTTCTAGAAGAACTAGAGAAGATTGACGATGATTGTGATAAGCACGGTATTCAGTTTGTCAAGATCGACGATGAAGGCGCTTCAAGTGATTACGGAATCGATTCCTTACCAGCGGTAGTGTATTTCGAGAAAGGCATTCCAAACGTTTACGATGGCGAATTGGAACACGAGGAAGAATTCTTCGAGTGGCTTGTGCAGCAGCTCGAGAAGGACGAAATAGAGGACGTCACTGATGAAATGTTGGATAAACTTATCAACGACGGAAAAAGCGTTGCAGTTTTGTTTTGTAAGTAAATAATGCGCATGGCAATATTTCATTAATAATTGTGGATTTTACCAATAGACGATGATGAAGATAAAAAGTCTCAGCGCGTCCTCAACGAACTTGAAAATATCGACGACGAATGCGACAAAATGGGCATCGTTTTTGTAAAAATTGACAATCCAGATGAGGCCAAGGAGTACGGCATTGAGAAAATTCCATCTTTAGTATACTTTGAGAAGGGCATTCCTGCCCTTTACGAGGGCAATCTCGAAGAAGAAGAGAAAGTACTGAAATGGTTCGAACATCAGGCGAAGAGTGATGAAATTGAAGATATAAATGACGAAATGTTGGACTTAATTTTAGACAAAGTTCAACACGTTGCTGTGCTTTTCTGTAAGTTTTATATGTTAAGTTTATCTGTTAACTACAACTTCATATTACAGATGACAAGGATCAAAAGAAGAGTCAAAAAATTATTTCCGAGCTTGAAAACATCGATGATGAGTGCGACCAGAACGACATTGCTTTTGTTAAAATTGACGACGACAATGAAGCTAAAGAATACGGCATTGACACCATCCCAAGTTTAGTATTTTTCGAACGTAAAATTCCCCACGTTTACGAAGGCGACTTAACCAAAGAAGATGAACTCTTGGGTTGGTTGCTTCATCAAAAACGCCATTCTGAAATACCTGATATTACCGATGAAATGATGGAAAAACTCATTGAAGATACAAAATATCTCGCAGTTTTATTTTGTAAGTAAATTAATATGTGATGTAAGCAATCAAGTTTATTTATCATTTTAGATGACAAAGACGACAAACAAGATATTCGAGTACTGAATGAAATGGAAAACATCGATGATGAATTGGAAAAAGAGGGCATCGTCATCGTTCGCATTGATAACGACGCTGAGGCTAAGGAATACGGAATTGACCACCTTCCTTCTTTAATTTACTTTGAAAATAAGATTCCATCACTGTATGAAGGCGATCTAATGAACGAGGAAGAAGTTTTGCAATGGCTTATAGATCAAAAATCCTCTGCGACTATTGAAGAAGTTACAGATGAAATTTTACAAGACCTTATCGAAGAACATGAATATGTAGTTGTATATTTCAGTGGAAAATGTGAAGAAGGCGAGCAATGTGATGACATTCTTGAAGAATTAGAGAATATTGATGATGAGTTGGATGAGAGTGGAATTATTTTTGTGACAACAGAAGATTTATTGCTTGCCAAGAAAAACGGGATCAAGAGTTTCCCTAGATTGGTATTTTTCAGAAATAAAGAGCCTCTACTCTATTCCGGAGATATTGAAGATGAGGACGAAGTGTTGGCATGGCTTACAGATGAGGATACACTAGAAATTCCAGATAGAATTGAAGAAGTTAACAGTAAAATGCTTGACAAATTGTTAGTGGAAAATGATCACGTTGTTGTTTTCTTCTGTGAGTATTTAAATACAATAATATAATAAAGCAATTTATTAATTACAATAAGGATACGTATTACTTAGTGGAACAATTACAATAGTGAAACATACATATAAACAGTTGTATATTAATAAATATTTAAATTTAAATTTTAGATAAAGAAGGTGACAAAAAATCACAAAAGATCCTCCAGGAATTGGAAAATATTGACGATGAATGTGAAGAAAAAGATATTAGTTTTGTGAAAACTTCTAACGAAGGCATTCAGAAAGAATATGATCTATCTAGTTTACCAGCTCTTGCGTTTTACAGGCATCGTTTCAGGGATATATACACGGGCGATTTAATGCATGAGGAACAAATCTTAGAATGGGTTCTAGATTTGCATGAATCGGCTCCAGATGTAATAGAAAGCGTCGATAGGAAAACACTGCAAGTATGTAGATAATATTAGCGGATTAAATAGATTTTATAATTATACTTTCAGGTTCTCATTAGTGATGTAGAACATCTTGCTGTGTTCTTTTATTCCGATGATTGCGATCAATGTGATGATGTCTTGGAAGAACTAGAAACTATTGATGATGATGCCGATGATCACGGCATCCAATTCGTAAAATCTAAAGATTCTAAGTTGGCTTCAGAAATAGGAATCTTCAGTTTCCCAGCTCTTGTCTATTATGAAACCGGCGTACCGATCATGTACGATGGTAAGATGCTGTAACATAATTTTTTTCTTATTCTTTCAGGGTCGAAAAAATTGGTTTCAATGCAAATAAAATTTCATATTTATTAATTATTTTTGTAGGGAACCTCAAAAAAGAGGAGAAAGTTCTGGAATGGCTAGTAGAACAGAAAAGTAAGACAATATTTTTATTAGTTTATTTACATTTAACATCTTGCCCTTTATCTCTATGTTACATGTCTAAATAAAAATGTAATCGGGTCTTTCAAAATATTAAACAAAAATACTTAACTTGCTAAAACGCTAGGGTGTGGTTTGCATGGACGCTGCATGTTGCTATGATGTCTTAGGTGATGGAGACGATGATGATGACGACGACGATGATGATGACGACGACGACGACGATGATGATGATGACGACGATGACGACGATGATGACGATGACGATGACGATGATGATAACGATGATGATGATGACGACGACGATGATGATGATGATGACGACGATGATGATGATGATGATGACGATGACGACGATGATGATGATGATATCGTTAATAATTTGAAGGCAACAGGTAAAACGCCGAGTAGATAGTCGTCCCAATACTCGCCCAAAGGACAGGGTTGCTGAACATGATGAGACGCTACTGGAGTGGGCGTCCTTGTCTTTGCATGTCTTTTTTTTTCTCCCGCTCTGCATGCCTGGACATAGTGTCAGACTCACTCCTTATGTTTCGTCTAATTTTTTATCGGAAAACAAAAAAATAACTAACCGCTATAATATCGCGACTTTTGCTAATATTTTCTCAATTATATATTTGTGAGTGATTCTGACATTGTGTTTCCTGATGCAGGCGATGGTTGCTTCTACGTCGGATTAGGTGGAAAGAACCAGCTCCCTAAAACGTCATCCTATGAACCGTACCATTGCTGCCCTACTAAGAGCGGAAAAGGAAAAGTCGTCGTAGCAAAGCCAACGAAGCAAATTACCGCGAAACCCACCCCAAAACCATCAAAACCGGTGGTACAAATACCTACCACAAAAATAATTTCAAAACCTAAAGATGTGAAGCCTAAAGCTCTATCTGTCCCAAAACAGGACAAAGGGAAGAAGAAGTTCTTCGGGACCGGTAAATATATGTGGTGGTGGTAATACATAAAATCTAATGAAATTCTTCAATATTCAAAGCAATATGATGTTACTCCTGGGACTACAAAAGCCACACTCAAATTGTAGAATTCTAAAAATTACCCAAATTTCTCTGTTAACTGCTCTTTCTGAGGCTTTTAGAGTGAGATATTTTTTTGTGTTTTGTTGAACTTTAATAATTTCACAAATAAGAAATAGTACAGTATAGCTTTTATTAAAAAATGTTATTCATAATGTTATAATAAAAAAACGCACGCGATATGTCGAATGCAATTGTAACATAGTTATACCTACCAAATACTATAATGCTCTACGTGTAAATATGTATGTTACAGTTGAATTCGAACCGCAAGAAAAATCAACATAATGTCATGTCATGTCACGGCATATCGTATCATAATGTCTCGTGCCGCTTCGATTTTAAAAATTAGTCTTGTCGCGGCACGTCGCATAATATTGCATGATGTCTCAATTCATCACCTTGTTAGTGCTATCACTGCCTTATCACACCGCATGTCGGCACATTATGTATATCTTAAAAATTGTTATCAAATAAATTGTTTTTTATTTCTTTCATTTATCTTCTTTTTTATAAGCATGTAGTTTTAGCAGTGATTTTTAACAGGTAGTCGCAGTCCCCTAGTATCATCACTAAATAACATTTTAAAATATGCTTAATGATTACTATGTTACTGCAAACTATGAAACCATTTTAGGATATCTAGTGGGCCACGACTGCTAAAAGGTTAAGAATTACTGATTTATAGCATTAAAATCATTAGATACAATCATCATGAAGACAGTTTTCTGTGTGACGCTGTAGTAGTGCAGTAATATATTAAAAGGGCTTCACTAATACTTAAGAGAATGAATTTATGTTATATAGAGATGAAAACTTACCAACCCTAACCACTTGCGCATTTTGAAGATGTGTCGGTGGCTGGGAGCAACTTCTTTTAACACATAGATGTGGCTGCTTTCTATGTATATATCCATAAATTTATGGGTAAGTTTTTCAACAAAAAATGTAGATTTCTGTTTGAAATAGCCATTCCAAAACTTTTTATTTCAATTTTGTTACAAATGAATTTAATTCGCATATTTTGAATTTCAATTTACTTTCACAGGAAACTTGCTTGATGAAAGTGAAGTTCTTGAATGGATGACAGATCAGAAAAATGATGCCAGCATTCAAGATATTGACAGGGAAGCTCTCTTTAAGTACATAGAAACTAAAGAATTCCTAGCTGTTGTTTTCTGTAAGTACGTAAGTAGTCCAAATTAAATTATTGCGTATATAATCATTTTTCAGATAACGAAGATGATCCCGATAGTCCACGAATTCTACGCCACATTGAGCTTATAGACGACGAAGCAGCCGAATATGGAATTAAAATAGTTAAAGTTAAAGATTTACTTATGGCAAAAAAATACGGTTTTAGGAATCCACCCGGTATAAGTTATTTCAGAAAAGGTAAACTCATTAACTATGATGGTGACATTGATGACGAAGAGGAACTTCTCGATTGGCTTACTGATCCGGAAAATATGGAATTGACAGACCACATAGAAAAAGTGAACAGAAAAATGTTTGAGAAAATAAAAAAAAGTTCAGATTATGTTGCAGTCTTCTTCTGTAAGCCTTTGCAAAAAATGTTAATACGTATTTTAAGAAAACGTAATTTTAGACAGCGCTGACTGCAAACAGTGTCCAAAAGTTTTGCTGGAAATCGAACATATAGATGACGAAGCTGATTCCGCTGGTATTAATTTTGTGAAAATTGATGATAAGGAGTTAGCAAAAATATTTGGGGTTTATGCGTTACCCGCAATTCTGTTCTTTAAAACTGGCTCTAAAGAACCTGTAATTTATGCTGGCGATTTGTACGACGAACAAAGCATTCTTCAGTGGTTGCTAACTCAGAAAGATCCTGCAGGAGATGTAATTGAAGCCACAGGTGGGAACGATCTTATAAAGATGATTCATAATGAAGAAGCACTGGCCATTTATTTTTGTAAGTAGCGCGCGAAGTGTACATCAAATTGAGCATGTGTAATGTCTAGCTTATCATGTGCCCACTAAAACACCCACTCTATATGTTCAGGGGACAAGACTCATTGTGACAACATGTGCAATCAACAACATAACACCAAAAAGGGCCATAAACATCGCGAAATCGTTGAGGAAGAAGCTACAAAGAACGGTACAAAATTTCTAAGATTCAAATGATTGTTTTCTCTTCTCACAAAGTAGTCTTTGAATTTTTTGTATTTTTTGCGTAGATAATTTGAAGTAATATTATTGGCAAAACACAAAAAATGCACGAATCAGGACTCGAATGCTTTCGCACACTTTATGTCTAACAGTAGTAATAGTAGTAACAATTTTAATTAGAACGCTTTTAGATTCGGAAGATTGTGAGCAATGTTCTAAAATCCTAACGGAACTTGAGAATATTGATGATGACTGCGATAGGCATGGAATCACTTTCGTGAAAACTCATGACACAAAAATCGCTGAACGTTATGGAGCTCATGAATTTCCGGTTTTAATGTATTTTGAACATGGCGTTGGTGGTATTTATGATGGTGAAATTGTTGAAGAAGAAGAGGTATTACAGTGGTTAATTCAACAACGTACAGAAGATCGCATCGAATTAATTACAAGACCAATGTTGGAAATTTTGGTGGAAGATACACAATATCTAGCAGTCTATTTCTATAAAATGAATTGCCACATATGTGAGGAGATTCTGGAAGATTTAGAAAATATCGATGATGAATGCGATGTTTATGGCATTCACATGGTCAAAATACAAGATCCTCAATTGGCTAAACGATACAGCATTAAAACGTTCCCAGCGTTGGTATACTTTAGAAATGGAAATCCCTTACTCTTTGAAGGTGACTTACAAAACGAGCAGTCAGTTTTAGAATGGTTAATTGATGATGATAATCGCGAATTAGCTGACGAAATTGAATCTGTAAATGAGCGGATGCTAGGTAGATTATTGAATGAATCTCCATTTCTTGCCGTCTTTTTTTGTAAGTTATAAGTTACATTATATTTTCATACATTTATACATCGCCATCTTCGATGTTGTAGATGATGATGACTGTCCTGAATGCGAGGAAATTTTAGAGCAATTAGAAGAAATCGATGGAGAGGCGGACCTTTTTGGAATCGATTTTGTTAAAATTAATAGCCCTGAAGCTGCAGCAGAACAAGGATTGCATAATCTTCCTTCCTTAATGTATTTCAGAAAGAAATCCCCCATGATTTATGATGGAGATCTAATGCAAGGTGAACGCGTACTTGACTGGCTCACTTCACAAGATGTTTTCGAAATTAAAAATGAAATTGAAGAAGTTAACAAGAAAATGCTTGAAAAGTTGCTAGAAGAAAACGAATTTGTAACAGTGTTTTTCTGTAAGTTATAAAACATTTTTTATATATATTTAAATTATAATGTTTTTTTGTTGTTGTATAGATGAAGTTCATTCTGAAGAAAGCAAAGTTATTCTAGAGAAACTTGAAAATATTGACCAAGAAACAGATAATTTCGACATTACATTTGTGAAAATGGCTGACGCAAGATATGCTAGAAAATGGGGTGTCACTCATCTACCATCCATTGTATATTTCAGACGTCGATTCCCTAGCATATACAGAGGAGATCTGAAATCTGAAAAAGATGTCTTAGAATGGCTCCGCAAAAATCGATTTAGACAGCCAGAATTAAATATATTTATGTATGCTCTACTAGCAATCGGTGTCGCATTCATAACTTACACCGCATTCCTTTTGCAATGTTTCAAGACACAGCCACCACCGCCGGTTCAACACCCTAAGCAGACTTAATATAATTTAATATATTCAGCACTTAGCAAACCGCAGAATGCGTTTAATCTATAAAACCTTTCCAAAATCCTAGAGAAAACAGAGCTCCATTCTGCGGTTGAAAGGTGCAGTATGAATGTAGAATTGCATGGAAGGGATATGTATGATTGTAATGTACGAACCTGCATGAATGTTCGATGTATAAATCTTTAAAATAAATATCATCCGTTTTTATTATGTCGATTATTCATTGATTCATTTCAATTTTATAATAGTGTGATTGTATAAGCAGCCGTAATACTGTTTTTTTACTTATACCTGTTTTTTTTTTCTTGTCATCCTTCGGACCAAAAACAAATCATGTATTTGAAGGATATGTTAGTTTTATACAATCATTCAAAAAATTAGTTTAAATATTATGTACATAATTCTTGTAAATAAACATCAAGAAAATATTTTTGAGATAGTTATGACGGGAAAACATTTATTCAATAATTTATGAAGAGATTTTTTATTGTTATTTATTGTTAAATTATCTTAAGGGTGTTTTTATAATTTGTTAGAAAACTTTCAGTACATTCAATGTTTTGCGTCTGAAAAATTGATCACATAAATTTGAGGGTGTCCTAAAAGTTATACATTTTAATTTACTCAAAGTAATATCATAGGAATCTAATATCAGTTTCAATTTCAGAATACCTTGACTACTGCCACATATGATGTCTATATAAGTTTAAATCCGGAAACATTTACTTAATGTCTATATGTTACCAACAATAATCTTATTTTACAGCTGATTTCAGTCTTTTGTAAGTTAATACGTAATGTATTTGATTGCATATTTTTATTTAAATTGCAAATATTATAAATAAATGTTAAAGTTTATTATAAGTACATAATATATTCAATAGGCCTTTAATCAATAATATATAATTATTTTATTTAATTAAAAAAATAACAAATAATGAAAAACAAATCAAATATAAAATATTCACAATTACAAATTTCTGGCAATAGGAAATAATCAGATATTAGGCTTGTTTTAAAATAGTGAGAATATTCGGATTTTTTTTAATGAAAAAAAAAAATTCTAATAAAAAAATATATGAAACTGGAATTCTTTAAAAATATTAGTTTTTCATAGAGTCATAGAGAAAAGTATTTTTAATGAAAATTTATAATTATTTATGACAAATTATGAATTTTTAGGAAAAATAATGAATATAAACTAAGAATAACTATGAAAATCTAATATTTCTGTTTTTCGAAAAAAATACTATTTTTATGAATTCGTAGGAATCGTTATGAATGAAAACTATGATTAACTATGAAAAACTATGAAAATTTGATCATTGTTAAAGGGAATTAAATTAATTTCCATGAAATTTTATAAAATTTAAAATATTATAATATAAAATTATATCAAAAGTCACTATGGTTGCATTTATTATTTTAACAGTTGGTTATGCGGAGCGACCATATTGTCGTCCCTCAAACGTCAGCCGCAAGTGCGTGCGCCGGCTATTCTTTAAAGCTCCGGGAAAAATCGAAAAATCTCTAAGAAAGTTTGCAGGCGCCACATGGAAAATGGTACGTAACCACTAATGAAAATCCCGCGAAGCCATTGCGCGCATTGGTTTTCATCGATTTTCTGTTTTCCAGCCGCCAGGAGTTTGTAGCATGCATACGCCGGCCACTTAGGTTATGTTCAGATTTTTATTACATTGTTTTCATAGGTTTTCATCTCCAGAAAAGTATGAAAAATTACGAATATCAATTAAAAAAACAATAGAAAAACCTATGAATTATTATGAAAGTTTATGAAAAACTATGAAAAAAACTATT